>AYEL01085743.1:0-36104 GCA_000484575.1 Olivierus martensii
CTAATGGAAAGAAAACCTCATATTAATCTTTTATTTTTCCTTTACTATTTGTAAGTGTCCTCCTACTTTTTTTACATATTTATTCAACAGTGCCAAGTTGTGATGTGATATAAATTATTTACTATTTCTGTAAATTATTTTCAATTGTCATTTATTTTTATATTCATCCCTTTATGTTCTTGTGTCCTTCTACTTATTTTACAGTGTGTATGAGAACACATTGCATGGCCTGCATTATTGCTCAAGGGAGCCATTTTGAACATTTCATGTAACATTACTAATGAATTAAAGATGCATAGCTTTACAATTATGTTATTTTAAGCCAATAAACTTAATTTCATTACTTAATTTTTTTTTGTTTCTTGTCTCTTATGTATCAAAATGAAAATGATATTACAAAATTTTCACCTGTTATATCTTTTAAACAAAACCTCAAATAAAAAATATGCAACTAGATTTCTTTATCCTTAAGAATATTTCTGCTTAGACTTATTCTAACTTAATAATTTAAACTCAAACACATTCCAGCAGTAATTATTCACACTACTATTTATTTAGTGAAGTGCTTTCAGTACAAAACCATCTTCAGCACTATAAAGTATAGGATCAAACACACAAATTCAACATCGTTATTACATTCAATTTGAAATTCAAAATTTACACATTAATTTATCATCAGTTATTTAAATTAACATATTCATTATAAAATAATAATAATAATAAATCTTATAGTATATATCAGGGCTACCAAGAGAAATTTTCATTCCTGTGACAAATTTGTAGTCCGGGCCCCATTTAAATGTTTAAGGTTTTATATGAATTTTTTATTAAATCAAAGTGATGTACACTTTGAATTAATAAAAAATTCATAAAACCTTAAACATTTATTTAAAATAGTGTACAATAAATTCAAAATTCGATACATTACATATACAAAATACAAACATTAAATGAAAAGAGGAGAATTTTTAAATTTTTTCATCAAAAGTTTTTAAATTTATTTGGCTTCATCTGAGATCAAGTCAAAAATTTTAAAAATCTTCAATGAGGGATGAATAATTTTAAAACTTTTGTCTATCAAATACTATTATATATAAAATAGTTTATTTTGGCACAACTGCTTTAGGTGGTAGACAGTGCACTGTTGTGGTGGCCTGTGAACTATCATACACATTATGTGACATGTTGGGCTTGACAGTCGGGCCTGTGACAAAAGTCTCGGATGTCACCCCCTCTCGGCGGCCCTGGTGGCCGATGGGGCTCCGAATATGCTCTGCTCCAAAAACTGGTTTTTTCACTTCCTAATGTCAAACAACTACTGAGATATCTTATTTAAGTATTCCCTGTGCAGCAAAATCCATCAATTCCGCAAAAATTTGACATCATCTCAATAAATTGTTAATAAAATTTCAAAAGAAATTGTGGACATTTCACTTAGTCTGCTGTTATGTGCCGTCGTAGAAGAAAGCTGTCGGTGTGTGCATGCACACTGGTTAATTTTTGTTTGTCAAGCAATCATTTGCGTTTCGCTTCTCGAGTTCCATGTGCATCGCTAGAACTCGCGATGGCATCACACGACATTCCTGTTCACAATATCTTATTTCATCCTTTATACAATATAGGTAGTTTCCCCTAGGGATATCTGAAGTTGGAGGGACACTAAAATTTTAAAATAATTATATTTTTAATTAATTATTATCATCATTACTGCTCTTCTCAAAGTATCGACATTTAGAGTTACATAATAATGAATAATTCTTGTATCATGATATTTTGTATATTAAAGGTTTAAATCTAAGTTCTAGAAAAATGTCTCAGATGATATAATATCAATCATAACAAAGATGGAAGTTTTTTCAACAGTTTTTCCTATTAAATGAAAATGTTTGAATTTTAGGCAAACGATTCCTGTTTTTGAAGTGAAGAATTTGGCTGATCCTTTCATGAATGTGGAAGGTATGGGAAAAAGGTTGGAAAGATTCAACCATTTAGAAGTCAGAAAGTGATTGGGAAGTGGATTAAAAGATAGATGAATTTTTTTAGAGGGCAAAATACTTAGTTTAAATGAGATTGTCAAAAATCACTTGATTCAGTTTTTTGCAAGAAAAGATCAGAAATTCTATGAGCATGGAATCATGCTGCTACAAGAAAGATGGCAAAATGTATTGAATCAAAATGGTCAATATATAATTAAATAAAATATTTATATACTATAAAAAAATTGCCATTCATTTTCATGAAAAAAAAAATGAAATTACTTTCCAAATAACCCTTTACATCATTGTTTTATAATTAATGCTTTATTGGATGTCCTTTCGCATGAATAATCGCCTGGAGATTTTGTTGCATGGATTCAATGAGATTTGAGGTCAATAAACTAGATATAAGGGCCCATTCCTGTCGAAGAGCAATTTGTAACTTATTTTTGTAGGAAATTGACTCCTGAATGCAAATTTTCATCAAGAATTTCCCATAGATATTCAATTGAATTGATATCCAGAGACTGGGGGAATTTCATAAATTAGGGTTATTATATAATATCCATAGCTGCATATTTAAGACTGTGTGATTGGGATCATTATCATGCATAAAAACATAATCATGATGAAGTCTCATTATTGTCGCATTGGACTTTCTGATTATTTTTTAAAAGATCTATATAGACCTGATGATTCATATTCCCATTAATTATGACTAAATTTCCGACCACAGAGGCACTCATACAACCTCATACAAGCATGGAACCTTCTCTATGTTTCTCTGTGGAAAGCAAATTTGTTGGATGATTTCTGTGTTTGGTTTTTCTCTACACAATTTTCCTTTTGGTATTGTATTTGATTTCGTTAATCTGCCAGGAGCATGTAAGATGACTCCATCTCTCCCACCCGCTGGTTAAAAAATGAATCCAGAGAGCTTTTAATATATGCAGTACTGATGAACTTCAGAATGTGATTGACTGATTTGATGGAAAGGATTACTAGGGTATACTCATAGGTTATATCTAGAAGTACACCCTACTAATCCTTTTCATATCATATATTAAAAGCTCTCTGGATTCATTTAAAACCAGCAGGTGGGAGAGATGGAGTTTAACAGTTATACATGTGTCTCTTCAAGCCTGGCTCACACATAGGTTGTAGAAAATTTAAGATTGTAAGAACCAGACTGTTTCCATAATGACTAGTTATCTGATTTGAAGTTTTGTTAATGTTTCACTATGCTGCAACATTTGCAAAAGGCTCCTCTGTTATTTGAAATGCTCCAACCATCCATTACTGTAGGTGAAGTCCATTATGCCCATTTGCTTTCCAAAATCTTTCTCACTGTTTTCTACATAGTACTACATATGTGATAAGTATAATATATTGTAAAGTATACAGTTTTTTAGAAATGTTAAGTTTGGATGCTAAATATAAATGTACTGTATTTTATTAAATTTAATAAATTTGTAGTTCATTTTGATTTCTATACCACATGTGTTTTCGATAAACCGCCAACCCCAATTAACTACCAAAATTGTCCCTAAATGGATGGTGGTGTCTTATCAGGGTTTGACTATATATATATTTGCTATTTATTCATAATATATATATCTATACATATTATAAATCTGAAATGCTTCAGTGCATGTGTACATTTATAACACAAGAACCGCTGAATGGATTTTTACGAAACAACTTTTGTTTGTTAGGAGATTTAAGTAGGGAGATTTGAAGATAGGTATTGATTATTAGAAATTTGTTTTTTTTAATTATAATTGGAATAAATTACTTGATAAAGATCAAAGATGTGGAAGATCAACGTTATTTGAACCACCTTATTGGGTTTCAGTGACCATGTGACATGTTAGCTAGCCGCTATCATTGGATTACTATGATCGTATCTTTGGTAACTGAGCAATCTCATTGGCTCATAATGGATACATGATTGTTGTACGTGACTATTATAACCCAATGAGACTGCTTTTAATGGCGGATGTCGAGTATTGTGCTGTATATTATTTTGGTAAATTATTGAACTTCAGATTTCATATGAAAAGGTTTAAGGTTTTTTTTAAATCTTTCTCTAATTTTCTATTGATTATAGCTCTGAACTTAAGATTTCATATTAAAAGGTTTTTAAAGTTTTTTTTAAATCTTTCTCTAATTTTCTATTGATTATAGCTTACATTATTATAAATCTTTCTCTAATTTTCTATTGATTATAGCTTACATTACTTTATTTACATCTTTCTCTAATTTTCTATTGATTATAACTTACATTACTTTATTTAGCTTAAATCTTTCTCTAATTTTCTATTTATTATAGCTTACATTACTTTATTTAGCCTAATATATACTAAGTTAAACTTTGATTGGCTTAGTGACCACGTGGTATTTATGTTAAAACGGTTAGGCTTAATGACCACGTGTTATTTGCAGCGATGGCTATTAAGAGATATCTAATCTATCTATATATATAATATCTATACATATAAATCTAAATACCTGTGCGTGTATGTTCAGTTACAAAAATTATTTTTTCTTTAGAGAGATGCTGATTTTGTTTGTTATATCCATGAAGTTCATCATACAGTATGAAAAAATATCTTATATATACAGTAAAACCTCGATTTTACGGACTATAGGGGGCAAGACTAGTCCTTAAAATCGGAAAGTCCATAAAATTTTTTTATAAACATTAATTAGCATTTTCAACATACCTGTACCATTTTTTATAAACATTAATTAGCATTTTCAACATACCTGTACTAATTAATGTGACGCATAAAACTATATTATTTTACATAGAGTATTTTAAATTAAATTAAATTACCTTGTACATGTATATTAAATTTAGGGAAGTTGTTAAAATAAAAATGATGTATTATGCAATAAATGAGTGTTTTATTTTACAAATGCTGGATGTAGCTATACTGTATTACAGTTGCAAATATTGTATTAATATTATTTATTTTATTTTTTGTGATGGTGTCTGAGGTTTTACTGTATATATGTTTTTAGATCAAATCTAGAGTTAATATTTGATCACTGGAGCTATGATCTCATTATACCTGGGCTTACTATAATTATGTTTTAATGTAATTGTTTTTTGCTAGAAAAATTAGTTATTCAATATATTAAAATATTATTTATTTAATTATTCATTATCTATATATATTATAAATCTGAAATGCCTGAGAGCGTATGTTCAGTTATAATGCAAGAACAGCTGAATGGATTTTTATGAAACAACTTAGAATCCTTTGAAAGCAGTTATATTAGTATTTATTATAACTTGTGTTTGTAAATTTTTTTGCATAAATTCCTTAACAGATAGGTATTGATTATTAGAAATTGATTTTATAATTGTAATTGGCTAAATTACTTCATAACAGTTAAAGATGGAAGATCAATACTATTTGATCAATCTCATTGGGTTACAACGATCACGTGACATGTTAGCTGGCCGATACCATTAGATTATTATGATCGTGCCCTTAGTAACTAAGTAGTCTCATTGGATCATAATGTATATGTGATTCTTGCACGTGACAATTATAATTCAATGAGACTGCTTTTAATGGCGGATATCAAGTATTGTGCTTATATTATTTCATTAAATTATTGAACTTAAGATTTCATATTAAAAGGTTTTTAAGGTTTTTTTTTAAATCTTTCTCTAATTTTCTATTGATTATAGCTTACATTACTTTATTTAGCCTAATATACTTAAGTTAAACTTTGATTAGGCTTAGTGACCACGTGGTACTTATGTTAAACTGGTTAGGCTTAATGACCACGTGTTATTTGCAGCGATGGCTATTAAGAGATATCTAATCTATCTATATATATAATATCTATACATATAAATCTAAATACCTGTGCGTGTATGTTCAGTTATAAGGCAAGATAAGGGGCATTAGGAAATTCAGGCTAAGATAGTCACTATTATTATCATGTGTAGAGAAACAAACCATCATTGCCATAGCAATGCAACAATTTGACTTACAACAATAGAATTTTATGAAAATTATCAAATTATTTACGCTGCTACTGATTTATTATTTAATCTATTACCTTTTTCAATTGATGATTATTATATTGCATGATTTTCACTAATGTAAGTTTTTATTATGTAGAAGAATCTGAGTTTGGGATTAATTCATGTATTTTTCAATGCTCTTGGTTCGAGACTACGTCATTTCACGTGTTGTTTCATCTATATATAATATCTATACATATAAATATAAATACCTGTGCATGTATGTTCAATTATAAGGCAAGATAAAGGTTATTAGGAAATTCAGCCTAAGATTGTCACTATCATTACCATGTGTAGCAAAACGAACTGTCATTGCCATAACAACGCAACAATTTGACTTACAACAACAGAATTTTATAAAAATTATCGATGTCTGAAAATTCTTTATTAGAATTCTACAACAAATAAAAGAAACTGAAATAGTTTTTATGGTACTAGTTTTTTCCAATCAGCATTAACAAAAATAAGCAATTCAAGGAAAAAATAAGATATTATCTACGTAACAAAAAATTATCTATTTAGATTTATATGCATAGATATTATATATATATAGATTAGATATCTGCCATAGCTGCAAATAACACGTGGTCATTAAGCCTCACCAAAGTTTAACATAAGTACCACGTGGTCACTAAGCCTAATCAAAGTTTAACTTAAGTATGTTTGACTTACAACAACATAATTTTATAAAAATTATTGAATTATTTATGCTGCTACTGATTTATTATTTAATCTATTATCTTTTTCAATCAGTGATTATTTTATTTCATTATTTTCACTATTATAAGTTTTTATTATGAAGAAGAATCTGTATTTGAGATTAATTCACGTGTATTGTATTTCTTGATGTTCTTGGTTCGAGACTATAATTGTTGTTTCACATGTTTTGATATAATGTTTTTGTTTATCGTATAGTTGTATAAATTTCATAATGCCATGAAAAAGAAAGAACTCTAGGTGAATTAACTCCTGATGTTAAACAAATGCGTTTAACTCGGGAAAATGAAACATTAGAAGATTGAACAAATCGACGGAATTCTAATAGAGAAAGAAAGATAGAAGTGAACATTCGAAAAGACACATATTTCAAGTAAAAAATGTATCTATACGGGAAAGATTTTCAGAATACATTGAAAAAAATCCTGAAGGTCATCTAAAAGGTTATAATTTAAGACCGTGAACTGCCCGAGCAATGCCGGGCACAGGTATGCTAGTATATATATGAGTAAGAGATATATATCAATGTTCATTATTGGAACATCTTAATTAGTGTTATACTAAATATTTGATACTGGTATATCTACCATATATCTGATATCATTAATTATTCAGAATCAGCATTTTGTGCTGAAATCCAATATCAGGTATTAGGACTTTCACGAGAAAAAAGGATGCAATAAAAACACTTGGAGTATAACTAGAAATTATGACATAAATGTTTCATTAACATTGGCGTTCTGAAGATTATTTTCATTTTTTCCCTTCGTGATAAAACAGAATTAAACAATTTTCATGATGTTTTCATCTTATTGTCAGATTACATTTCAAAATATTTTCAAATTGAACTCGTCGGCCGGATGGCCGCGTGGTAAAACTTTGGCTTACCACCCTGGAAGATCCGGTTTCAGAAAAAATATATTTCAAATAGAAAACATATCTATACCGGAAAGATTTTCAGAATACATTGAAGAAAATCCTTATAATCATCTAAAAAGTTATAATTTAACAGAAAGAGAAACTTCAGTACAACACCATGAACTGCCTATCTAAAAGGTTATAATTTAAGAGAAAGAGAAACTTCAGTACGACACCAGAGTTATAATTTAAGAGAACGGAAAGATTTTCAGAATACGTTGAAGAAAATCCTGAAGGTCATCTAAAAGGTTATAATTTAAGAGAAAAAGAAACTTAAGTACAATTCCATGAACTGCCTGAGCAATGCCGGGCGTGTGTGTGTGTGTGTGTGTGTGTGTGTGTGTGTGTGTGTGTGTGTGTGTGTGTGGATAAACTTAAGTACAATTCCATGAACTGCCTGAGCAATTGCGTGCGCGTGCGTGCGTGCGTGTGCGTGCGTGTGTGCGTGTGTGTGTGTGTGTGTGTGTGTGTGTGTATAATTTAAAAAACAATGGTTTTAAAAATATTTATTCATAGTGCATATATATATATAAACATATATGTTTAAAAAACAGTAATGTTGAATTGAATGTTTATTCAGCATTACTTTTTTTTTTTTTTTTAAAATATTGAATATTCTGAGTTCTGTTGATTGGGGGAATATAATTTCCATTTGTATCATTGAAAATCATGTTTCAAATTATGATTGATTCAAATTAAGATTTGAAATTTTTTAACACAACTCTATTGTAAGTTGGAGACTTCTTGTATATGATATTTGAATTAAGCATTTATATACTTATTAGGAACATAGCAGACTCATACAAAATTCTTTGATTCAATATATTAACCAAATAGTAAGTATTAGGTTGTTATAATAATTTTCTATAAAAATAAAAATCAAACACAGAATTGGCACTTCATCAGGAAAATTTTATTAATTTAAAAATCTTGGATGTGTGAAGTGCTGAAGAGGGCAAGTTTCTCATTGAAAATGTTACTCTTCAATTAATAAAATTTTTTTCTGTTTAAATGCTGATTTTATGTTAGAAACTTTATTTTGAAGAAAAAAAAATATGGATACAGTTTTCTGTATTTTTAAAATTATACTATTGGAAAAAAATATTATTTAGAATAATTTCAATTAATTTTCATTCTTAGATCCAATTTACCTTATTTTTCAGATTCGTAAAGGTTTTCCTATAATTCAAACATATGGATTAGAAGATTTATTTTATAAATATCATGTAGATTTAATGATATGGGCTCATGAACATGTTTATGAACGATTATGGCCTGTTTATAATAGAGAAGTAAGTACTTATTGTTAAAATTTATTTTGAGTATGAAATTTGAAAATATCTAAACTTTTCAATTATTTTTTAATTCTTTTTTTAGATATGAAAAATCTAAGATTATCTTAAGGATAAAATTAATTTTTTTTATTAAGCATTTTATTTACTGAATTGTTATCCAATCCTAGATTTTGCATACACTAAGAAAAATGAAAAATTATGATCTTTAGTATTTAAATGTACCATATATACTTGTGTATTGTCCAATCTCCCACTTCAGACTTTGAAAATTAGTAAAAATATGGAATCCATGTAAAGGCTGGTTAGCTCCAATTTTCAAGTGTTAGAACAATATGATTGATATTCATTGAAATAAATTGATAATTTCTTTTATAATCTTAAAAATTTTCTAAATCCTGTTCATTATTGAAACAAATAAGGCCACTTAGACAAACTGCCAGACTTAAAGCATTGAAACATAGCTATGCAATGCAAAAAGCTGGATGAAGAGCATGATGTGATTATGTTGCATTGCATCCAGTCATGTTTCTCTACAATAAAATTTTATTGAAATTGTTTGTTCAGCAGAAAATATCAAAGAAATATTAAGTTTTCATTATTAATGAATCGCAACAAAAATATTTAATAAAGTTTAAATGATGATAAAATCAGAATCAAAACATGCAATGGAAATTTTTCTGCAACTGATGGGAATGGAAAGTCAATCCATGTGATTGTCAAAAGTACTTTTGACATACACACGATTGTCAAAAATACAAATCTGATATCCACAATTAGCTGAAAATAATTGTCATGTATTTTAATGATTAGAACTATCTAAAAATGCACAAATTGACAATCAGAAATATCCGAAATTGCTATATTTCTATTTAATATTAACTGATGTATGAATTAGGGGCAGCGATCTTTACTTGTTAAAAAAGATTGATCTGCATATTTCCAATTATATTTATGAAACATTCCATAAATTATAAAATAATATTTTTGAATTTATTTAAATATCAACATTCACATATTTTTAATAATAAAATCAGAATAAATAGGTATTTTTAGAAATAAATATGGTATAGTCAGCTGTTACTATAAAATGCACTACTAGCACAAAGTAAACACAACATGACCACTTCATATGCATATTACACAAATATGATTGAAAATGTTGCAATATTTTGATATCTACAAAAGTATTAATTTATTTATAGTCATATCCACATTTTTTAATAAAAAAAAAACTGAAAAAAATCAGTCAGGGTTGCAGAGTCGGGAAGTTGGAGGTTTTTGGGTGGAGTCGGAGTCAGAATTTTAAACTGTCAGGAGTCAGACCTTACAAATTTTAGGGAGTCAGAGTTGAATTTTTTTTTAAAAGGTGGAGTCTGAGTTTGATCATTTCCATCTGATTCTACAACCCTCAGAGTTGGAGGTTTTTGGGTGGACTTGGAGTCAGATTTTTAAATTCCCAGGGTTAGAGTTGGATCATTTGTAATCTGACTCTGCAACCCTGGAATCAGTAAGGCAATCTTTGTTAGGAATAAATATGACAAAATGCATGACAGAACAAAGGTGTGATGAAAATATTACAATTTAATTCAGCAAATCTTGATCTTGTGAAAAATTTTCCAATTTTTGATTGATTGTGTGTAAACTGACTCCCCTTCAAAAAGTTTTTCTAGGAAAAATCTTTGACTTATATATGCATATATATATATATATATATGCATATATAAATATATGATAATTAAATTACAAAATCTATTATTACATTTAGTAAATTAAAAGATAAAAAAAAATCAAAATACTGTATTTGTCAGCTTATAAGATCTGTGGCATAGGTGATGTTTGTATATTGATTAAAAAACCAAAAAATAAATAACTATCTAGGCAGATAACTTTAAAGACTAATCCTTTAATTTTTTAACATTAATTTTTACTGAAATGTTTTTGCTATCCTGTACAGCCCTCCAATATAATACACCAATATAACATTACAACACACCAATATAATATTCCAACACACCAATATAATATTAAGAAAAGCAAACTTTACATAAATGAATGCACAGAAGATAATATTCAAATACTTAAAATTCTTTCTACATCACAAAAATGGAATCTCATAAAACTCGGTAATTATTAACACAATATATTTAGATATTAATTTATATGCCAAAAATATAAATTACATTTAAACCTTTGATAGAACAATAATTCACTCTTATGGTACAGTATCATATTACAACAAATTTCTATACTAACAAATTTTTAAAATCATATATAATAAAGGAATAAGTGTGTGGAGTCCATGTTTCTGTGCATGTGCAAACTCCCGCTCCAGAAGTATTGCTGTTACTATTTTCTCTTGCTTTGAATCTTTAATCACCTCTTTTAGAAAACTAAATCCCAATCTCATTATAAATTTTGCCTTAAATTTTCATAGTTTACTTCTTAATGTTTGTGTACTTCTTTTTATTATTTGACTTCAATTTCTGCTTTTTCAATCGAAAAATGTTGACAGTTCCCCGGCTTGAGAGTTCAGTTAGCATTCGGCACGTCGAGGCTACATAAATGTTTCATTTAAATAATATTTAATTTAGTTCAGAATTTAAATAATATTTCATTCATTTCAGAAATTATAATTTTTCATTTTAAGATAAAAATTATAATTATTATCTAAATAACTGAATTGGTAAATCGATAGTTTGTTAGTTGCCAATTTCGTATAAAGAAAATTTCAAAGTTTGGTGTGGAGGAAAAAAAAACAATCAAAAGCATTATATACAAGGTTATGCTAAATAAATGAAAAATCTGAAATTTGACAGAGAAGAAATCTTGCATTTTCAATCTTCTTTGTTCCTTGCAATCACCAAGACTTCACTTTTTGAGTAGCTTATCTTCAACCCATATTCTTTTAGACTCCTGTTCTATGCATCCAATTGTTCCCGGACTTCCTCATTTCCACCCCAAATCATAACATCATCAGCAAAGAGATATGAAGTAACCTTTTTCTTTAAGTTATCCACTACTCTTATTATTATACCTTCCATGACTACATTGAAAAGAATTGCAGATAACACACTTCCCTGATTCAGTCCTTTCTATACTCTAAACCAGTGTTTCCCAACGTGGGACACATGCCCCACAAGGGGGCAATTTGATTTTTCAGGGGGACGATTCGAGAATGAATTATTAACAATGAACTTTTTTTTATTTCTTTTGGTTTTAGGAGCAATATATACAGCATATAAATATATATTGTGACATACACATTTTTAAAATTAAAATTAGAATATACATGGCAGTTGTGAAACTTTATTTGCTATTTTTCATATTAATTTATATTATTATTTTTAAACAATTTTTTGTGATTTCTTCCTTAGTACTTCAACTGTCCTTTTCTTTTATTTTTCTGTTTCATGGATGCCATGTTTTGGAAGCCTGTTTAGACTAAGTTAATAGCCTTTTAGGCTTTCTCCATGTGACTAGGAGTTCACTTTTTGAATAATAAAAATTATATGTCACAGGGGCATTGGGATTTTAGAGATGCTTAGGTGGGGCATGGCCAAAAAAAGGTTGGGAACCACTGCTCTAAACCAAACAGATGTTCTGCTAGTAGTTTTCACACAGCATTTTCAGTTTTCCAGTTCTCATACATCTTTTTAATCCAATCAACTGGAACAGAAATGACTTCTTTCCAATTCTTCCCATACTTTGCTTCTAGGCACATTATTGTATGCTTTCTCCAGGTCTAAAAAGACCATAATAAGTTTTCTTCCAATTTCCCAATTTTTCTGTCTTGATGCAAAGATAAGGTCGATAGTTGATCTATTATTCCTGAACCTATGTTGGTTCTCAGCAAGACTGTCATTGATATGTTGTCTAATTCTTCCCAGTATGATTCTTTTTGCGCAGTGACACACAAGGATTATTCCCCGGTAGTTACAACACTTCTTCTTATCACCTGTCTTCTATGTAGGAATAATCATCCCTCTTGTCCAGTCCTCTGGAATTTTCCCTCCTTTCCAAACTGCAGTTAGAACTCTATATAGCCATTGTATCCCAGGGGGTCCCTTAGACTCCTGTTCTATGCATCCAATTGTTCCCGGACTTCCTCATTTCCACCCCAAATCATAACATCATCAGCAAAGAGATATGAAGTAACCTTTTTCTTTAAGTTATCCACTACTCTTATTATTATACCTTCCATGACTACATTGAAAAGAATTGCAGATAACACACTTCCCTGATTCAGTCCTTTCTATACTCTAAACCAGTGTTTCCCAACGTGGGACACATGCCCCACAAGGGGGCAATTTGATTTTTCAGGGGGACGATTCGAGAATGAATTATTAACAATGAACTTTTTTTTATTTCTTTTGGTTTTAGGAGCAATATATACAGCATATAAATATATATTGTGACATACACATTTTTAAAATTAAAATTAGAATATACATGGCAGTTGTGAAACTTTATTTGCTATTTTTCATATTAATTTATATTATTATTTTTAAACAATTTTTTGTGATTTCTTCCTTAGTACTTCAACTGTCCTTTTCTTTTATTTTTCTGTTTCATGGATGCCATGTTTTGGAAGCCTGTTTAGACTAAGTTAATAGCCTTTTAGGCTTTCTCCATGTGACTAGGAGTTCACTTTTTGAATAATAAAAATTATATGTCACAGGGGGCAATCATGGTTTTAGAGATGCTTAGATGGGGCATGGCCAAAAGAAAGGTTGGGAACCACTGCTCTAAACCAAACAGATGTTCTGCTAGTAGTTTTCACACAGCATTTTCAGTTTTCCAGTTCTCATACATCTTTTTAATCCAATCAACTGGAACAGAAATGACTTCTTTCCAATTCTTCCCATACTTTGCTTCTAGGCACATTATTGTATGCTTTCTCCAGGTCTAAAAAGACCATAATAAGTTTTCTTCCAATTTCCCAATTTTTCTGTCTTGATGCAAAGATAAGGTCGATAGTTGATCTATTATTCCTGAACCTATGTTGGTTCTCAGCAAGACTGTCATTGATATGTTGTCTAATTCTTCCCAGTATGATTCTTTTTGCGCAGTGACACACAAGGATTATTCCCCGGTAGTTACAACACTTCTTCTTATCACCTGTCTTCTATGTAGGAATAATCATCCCTCTTGTCCAGTCCTCTGGAATTTTCCCTCCTTTCCAAACTGCAGTTAGAACTCTATATAGCCATTGTATCCCAGGGGGTCCCTGCTGCTTTGATCTTATCCACCGTAAGTTCATCTACTCCCCCTGATTTTTCATTCTTTATGTTCTTCAGAGCTGCTTTCACTTCATACATTTGTAAATCCTTTCTTGCTTTCATAGAACTTTTCCTTGGTTGTTGTACCGTATTCACTCTTTGTTGGTCCTCATTATTCAATAGCTTCTGAAAATAATTCATCCAGATATTCTTCTTCATCCGTTATTGTCTCATCTTCTCTTTCCAATATATAGTGGTGCCTTGGTTAACGACGTTAACCAAAACTGTTGTTATCCAAGGTGTGATTCCCCATAAAATTTAATTGAAAATTGATTAATTTGTTCTGGCTCCTGCCCACAACCATAATATATATTAAAAATGCAGATAAAACTCATTCAAAATGTCTGAAAAATTGGAAAATATCATTTATTTATTATATTTGCTACAAAAAAAAATTAACGTTTAATAAAATGAATTGTTAATGAAAACAGTTTTTAATTATCAATCTTCACTAGGACAGTTGGGCTTACTTCAGAGTTTTTTGACAAAGAACCCGTAACACTGATTAGCAGCTTATAGATTAAATGATTATTATACAGATGAGATTTGATTTTGCCTTTTGATGGCAAACGAACTACTGATAAGCAGTTTATAGATTCAACTCTTATTATACAGATAAGATTTGATTTTGCCTTTTGATGGCGAATGAACACACACGCACTCACTGATTTATTGTCTATATGAACAAACACAAAAAATAAATGCTTAAATATTCATTTTTATCATAGAAACACATTTATAACCACATATTTTTAAATAAAGCACAGTACACTACAAGAAAAAACAATATATGGAAAACATAAACAGCTGGTTATGATTGGTCAAATATACCTGAGCTATGCCATGTGGCTGTTCTCTATTCAAAATGCTTTCCCACACATGGATGAGTGAGATCAGAAAATAATGGGATTTACATCAGTTAAAAGTTCACATAATCAGGAGTCGTTAACCAAAGCCTGTGTCATTAACCAAGAGATTTTTTCTTAGCCACTTATCGTTAACCAAGTACGTCGATATCCGAGGCCATCATTAACCAAGGCACCACTGTATAGGTAGTCTCTCTGTTGGTCCTCTTATTCTTCATCAGGTTATATAACATTTTTCTATCACCCATGGCATCATCATCTAATTTTTTTATGAACTCTCTCCATGATTTCTGTTTTTCCTCTTTCACTATCTTCTTGCATTCTCTCTTCTTCAAATTATAAGTAGCTGCATTCTTTACATTTCTGTCCTTTATTCAAGATTCCAGGCTCTATTTTTCTCTTGGATAGCATATTGGATCCACTGGTTCCACCAAGGTGTGGCTTTTTGTTTTCTTACTCTACCTGTTCTTCCATGCATGCTGGGCTTACTTCCCAGTAATGGAGCTCTGGTGGTACACGTCAGAGTTAACAGCTTGGTGATAGCTTACAACAGGGGTGGGCAATTATTTTCTGCCGCAGGCCAGATAAACAATCGTCAAAATGAAGCGAGTATAAAAACTGAAAAGTACCTAAGGGCAAATTTAATCTTACGACAACATAATTATGTAATTATTAATTAACGTAATGAAATTATTAATGATAGCATTAAATAATCATTAATAATTAATAAAAACTACTTTGACATAAAATGACTACTCATGTTCAAGCAAGATTGATTCTTACACAAACATATTGCTCCCCTCATCCCACAGGAGAAGAATAATGGTTATGCCAATTTATCTGCACATGTTTTTGTCATTCTTGCTAATGTGTGTAGCCATTTTTGTGATACACAACGAACATATTTGTGTATCATTATTATTTTAAAAATATACCATATATACTCGAATATAAGCCGATCCGTGTATAAGCCGACCCCCTGACTCAGAGTTTAAAAATCGAGTAAAAATGCATAACCCGTGTATAAGCCTACCCAGACTTTAGCACTTAAAATTCGAAAACAATAAATTACAAAATCTTTTGATTTTTAGTTACAGATGTATTAATGCCATTTGCCAAAATAAATATTTTATTGAAAAACATATAAAATAAATTTTATAATACAAACACCAATATATAATTTGGGTAACGTAAAATTTTACTTTTTAAAGCGATTGAGCATGTCAAGCCGCCAACTCCAACCTGCGTTTGTATAAGTGCATCAGATAGGTGATGCCGCGACACAGAAATCTCAACAATAATTCAGTTGAAGTAATCCAGCACAGCGTGCCTACATAAGATTCTTGGATTACTGTCAAGAATTTCTGCATTGCAGTGCATCAGGCTGCGCCTTGTCAGGTTGGATTCAGCAGCGCGACACGCTCGATCGCAACAGGTAAAGTAAAATTTTACTTTACTCCGAAGCGAAATTGATGTCGATGTATGATATTGTAGTTAGGGTGACGTCGTTTCAGAAAATATCAAGTTACTGTAATGAATAGTATTAAATTTTGATAATTTACATAAAAATATTTTCTTTTTATTGTTGTTATTGAATAACGGTTTTCTTTTCTAAAAAAATTTCATATTAAAGTATCACAGTAAAAATTCCATTGGAATATGTCTACATCACACGGCTCCCAAGCAACCGTTCAAAGTTTTGTTTTCCATTACATTGTATTTTGTCTAGTTGAGTTGGGTTATTGTATTTAAATCTTTGATCATATTTTAAAATGAGTGGATCATCCTAACGATGATGTCATAACACCATTAGATGACGTGTGCAACGTGATTTCTAGATGTTAAGCGTGCAATTTCGAAGTTTTGATTTTGCTTAGTGTGCAAAGTGATTTCTAGACGTTAAGCGTGCGATTTTGAAGTTTTGATTTTGCTTACGATGAACTTTTTTAATGCGGCGCTGTTTAAGTGGCGTCTATGGGACTCTGAGCCATCTATTCCGCTCTGTAGAAATTTTCAAAATCATGCAAAAATTCTCTACCTTTCTAACTTTTTCATTCCTTTATTTTGCATTAATTCAATTTTCCATTGACTTTTTAGTTTCTCCGTAAAAAATCAGTGGAGTCCTTCAGAAACTAATTATCTTTTTAAATTTAGCGCGCATTCAAATGTGACGACATCGCTGTTACTATTTATAGCTGTGGGCGTGGCCGCAGACCGTAGCAGCGGTAATCGCGCTGCTACTGTTTTCTGACAGTGTCGTCTTTAGTGTTGCAGTTTCTTGTTTTATCTGTTTTATAAAATTGTTGTATTTATATTAATTTACTCAATTTACGATTTATTGAGCTATTTTGATCACTTTTCTTTATTTAAACTTTATGATGATTGATAAATGCAAAAATATCAATTAAATTTTTCGAATAAACCATTTTTTATTTATTGTACTGGAACACATCAAGTATTCCAAATTTGTTCTGGTTCAGCCAAATTTAAAAAAAAATCACTTTGGTTTTCAGTGTTTTACAAGAAGAGGTTTTTACACGTAAAACAATTTTTGATAAGTTTAATGTCGTTTACAGTTTATTAAATGTTAAGTGAAAGAATGGCAATATTCAAGTTTGTAGAAAGTCATTTGGTAATTGTCAAATTTTAAGTTGAAATAATTCCTATATGAAATTCCTGCATATAACTGAAGAGGGCCAAATAACAGGTCAAAATGCATCTTAAAAAGCAGTGAATTTTGATTATGAAAAATTGTTTAGTATAATTTTATGTTTATGTATAGTATTTTAAGTTGGATTAAGTTCTTTTGAATTTTGTAATAAATTAATATTTTAATTTTATAATAAATAGTTTAACTTGTCTCCTGGCTTTACAAAACACTGAGAACCAAAGTGATTTTTTTAAAATTTGGCTTAACCAGAACAAATTTGGAATACTTGGTGTGTTCCAATACAATTAATCATAAGGATCACTTCTACTTATACATATATTATACATTTTTTATTTGATAAAAAACATTTTTGTTATATTAAATATCATTTGTGTACTTTATATCACTTTATATTTTTGTTTTATTTCATTATACCTGCTCTCACATTTCAGAGATCAATCCTTGTTTGTTTAATAAAGAATAACTCTAAAATGAAACAATCTACTGTATATTAATGTGGTAAAAAGCATTTTATAGCAGATTTGTTCATAATTCTGCTTTTTCAAATTAGCTTGTGTAACTAAACAAAATGTCAGCTATTCTGCTCTTACCCCATTTTGGGGTAAGTGCAGAGTAGCTGACATTTTGTACAATTTTGTAGCAAAATTAAAATTTTCAAGGATGAATTAAACGATAATAGCTGCACAATGCAAATGTTACTGACATTATTAAATATTTATACAATAGGTTAAAATATTTGCATTTAAAGTTTAACTTTACAAAAACCACTCTGCACTTACCCCACTCCACCTTAATTCAAATTTATCCATATATTAATTTTTATTACAAGATTGCAATATATTAAATTAAAACTTTTAATAAACAATTATTATTATATAAAACAGTAGTGCACTGATTATTCAAACTAATTAGGGCCAAGAATGATTCAATTAACCAAATAGTTTGGATGATCAAACACAAGAGTATTCAGTTTATACAAAAAAGTATAATTAGGTCTACAGTTAAATTATTAAACACAAGGTTATTATTACAATATTTTAAAAAATAATTAATGTACAAAATAGTTTGTAAATAATAACCCAATGTCTACACATAGCTAAAGCAAACATCTGATTTTTAATTCTTATGATGATAAATTAATACTACAGGTAGGACTCGATTTGCAACTGCCTCAACATATGATCATTTATACTTATGCTTTGATATAATCAGTAAATTTTGTGATTGGTCAATGCAATTCCACAGATTTGAATCCCTAATCCAATGGTCTGATATATGGAAAGCATCCTTTTCTGTGACTGGTTCTTGTAGTTTTGTGTTTATTAACATAATGTATAGTATCCTAGTAAACAATAGTAGTAAGAAATTCATAAATTTTGGGAATTTATGACTTACAACCACCATTCCAACTTACTGTGATAAGTTGGAATGATAAGGATTCAATTTCAAACCTTACTATCATAAAGTTAAGTTGAGGATTATCTATAAAAGTGAACAATAAGTCAAACAAGTAAGATAAATCATTTATTCAAAAACGTTTTCGGCTATCCACATAGCCTGCATCAGTTGTAATAAAGACTAGAGAAGCTTCTCTCGCTCTTTCTGATTGGCTTGATGAGAAAGGGAGAGAGAATCTTTTCTGGTCTTTATTATAACTGAGGCAGGCTACATGGATTATTATGAATTGTTCTTTTTCATTTTTCTTTATGTTATTCTTTAGTAATTTTATTTTATTTTGTTTATATAATCTTTAGTTTCTGTAACCATTACATAATATCATGTAATAAATTTTAAATTTAAATATATATTTGATTATTATATTCTTATGTAGAAATGAAGAAGGATATATTATCTGAAAGTACTTTTTACTAATTAAAGTTTTGTTCTTTAAAGTTGTCCCAATAAACAAGTTTTTTATTGTTTTATGAAAAAAATATGGTATCTGATAATTTATTATTATTTTGTTAAGTTTTGTACTAATACTGATTCTCAGGAATGAAACTACTAATGTTCAACCACTAAATGTTTCCTATTGCCTGATTTTAAACTATCAATTTTTTCCAGCATATATTTTCTTGCTGTATAGTATTATTTATTTTAATATTTTTTATTTCTATATCAACTATGATAAAGAAATTTAAAAACTATTTTTAATTACTTCATTTTTAGGTACTATTATAATTATGATGAAATAAATGTTGTGAATGTTATATTTTAAGTGTCTTTAATAAACTGAAAACAAATTTTATTTCAAAATTTTATAATATACAATATTACAAATATACAAACATATACCCTATATAAACAAGTGTTTGACCCATTTTATTATATAATAAATACAATTTATGTAATCTTAGCTTTGATTCTGATTCTCAGGAATGAAACTACTAATGTTCAACCACTAAATGTTTCCTATTGCCTGATGTTAAGATTCTCGATCGATTGTCAAATTTTCGCGTCGTGTTGTATCGGGCAGCGCGGCATGCCTATTTGATTACAATATATAGACGCAGGTTGGAGTTGGCGGCACGACGCACTAGATTGCTTCAGGATAAGATAAATTTTACCTGGTATTGTATTAAATGAATTATTGTAAAATTTTCTTCCTGGTCTTCAGGAGATGTTCAATAACCTATATTACTTCAATGGTTTTGCTTATTACTTCAATTTCTCCAGCCAAAAAAAAGTTGATTATTTTTATCCTTTTTTAAGCCAACCCCCCCCTTTTAAAAATTTTTTTAAAAAAATTTTTTTTTTTATCCGTGTATAAGCCAACTCCCCACTTCAAAAATTTTTTTCGGGAAAAAAGCCTCGGCTTATACACGAGTATATATGGTAGTTTTCTTGTATTACTTTCTTAGTTTTTGTTTATATGCAAAGAGTTCAAAATCATCTGTAGAAACTATTTTTTTCATTAGAAACATTATAGAATTATCGTAGAAACTATTTTTTTCATTAGAAACATTAGAAAATAATTTGTCCTTTAAACTAATAAATTCAGTCAATTTTCTTTTAAAAATATAAGTATTTTATTAAATTGATTGCTAACAATCTATTACATGAGGCTGTTATAAAATATTACGTATCTACGTAATTAATTTTGTAAAAACAAATTTAAAACTTAATGTGAATGGTGAAATTTATTATATTTGTTGTTAATTATATTGTCAAAATTTGGAGTAATCTCACTAGTGGTGATGCGTAATACAGCATCTAAATTTTCATCAGTTATTTTTCATCTACTTTTTGATTTAGTATTTTTCAATAAAGAAAATGTCCATTCACATAAAAAAAGTTGATAAAAAAGAACTAAATATTTCCTTGCATAATTCAGAATATTTTTAAATGAAAGAGGATTCAAAAAAGCATAAAATTTAATCAATGTTTTACCACTGAATTCATCTTTTAAAATTGAATTTAATTGTAAGTCAATTAACTCCAATTGGAGATTAGATAGTGCATCTTCTACATTAAAAGAAAATGGTAAACTCACTCAATAAATATTTTTCAATTTTCTTAAAACATCAATTCTTCTACAAAATTCTTTATGTAAATCATTTATTGCCAGCTCATACTTAATAAAATCAGCATGTTTTAATGTTTTTTCGTTTTTTGATAAAGTAGGAAAATGAATTAGCTTTTTTTCTTTCAAATGTTTACAAAATAACTTTAGTTTCATCATGAAAGATATAACTTTTGAATACATATCATGAACAAATAGATCTTTCCCTTGAAATGATAAATTTAAATCATTTAAGTAGGACACAATATCAATTAAAAACAAGAAATCGTTTAACTATTGTTCATCCTTTAATTCAGCAAATTTGGTAAGTTTGTCTTTAATACTTAAAAAATTAACAATCTCATCAAATATTTCATGAAACCTTTTCAAAACGTTACCTAGACTGAGCCACCTTATATCACTGTGATATGGAATGTCCGTAAATTCAGATTCAATTTTTGTTAAAAATGACACAAATTGTCGATGGTTTAAGGCTCTTCTGCGAATAAAATTTATAACTCTAGTAGCAATAGATGCAATGTGGTTAAATTGTAAAACCTTTTTACACAGTACTTCCTGATGTATTATGCAAATGCAAAAAAATGATTTCTCTTTCCGAATTTATCTTTTTTACTTCATCACTTATTTTTTTCAAAAGTCCAATATTTTTCCCAGTAAAACTGGGAAAGCCATCAGTCGTGATATTCACTAATTTATCCCATGACAAATTAAACTTTTGCAACATGTCTTTAAAAGTGTTAAACAAATCTTCTCTAGTAGTTGTGCTCTTCATAGCATATGAGCAAAGTAACTCTTCAATAATCTCAAAATCATTATTTATACCTCTAATGTAAATAAGAAGTTGACTTGTATCAGAAATGTCACAAGACTCATCTAAAGCCATCACATAATGAGTGCAATTCTCGAGCTTCGATTTTAATTGATTGCATAAATTACTTGAAATATTCTCAATATGCCGCACAGTAGCGGGAAAGAGATAGTTCATGAAATATCTGTCTTTTATCGGGACATAATAATGCAGAAATATCTAACAAACATTCCTTAAAAAATTCTCCTTCACTAAACAATTTACCATGTTTTGCCATCTTATGAACAACAATATAACTAGCTTTCATTAAATTTTTGTTTGTATTCAAAATGTTAACAAAAATATGCTGTTGTTGTTGTTGTAACTGAGTGTACCTATCTTGTGCTACTGATTTCATTTTTTTTAATGAAAAAAGCTTGTACTTATCTGAATGCTTTGATAAAAGATGTCTTTTTAAATTATATTCTTTAAACATGGCTACTGTCTCATGGCATACTAAGTAAACAGCTTTTTTATTTAAATTTATAAATAAGTTAGTATTTAAATTTCCAATCATCCTGAAATATGTGACATTCTGCATCAACTTTTCTATTTTTTAATTGGTTCATTGTATAGATAAAAGCTAAAAGATAGTGTTTTTTATTTAGTAATGTTTTTTTATGTTAAAATTATTAAACTTTTAAGAAAAAATTACTAATAAAATTACATACTTTAGAGGTCTAATATGTAGTTCACAAGCGGTCATCAGATATCTAGCTTACCAGTGCGCCTCATTGTGTCAATATTGTAGCTTCAGAAGTTGATTTTTTGGTGTTTTTTTAAGTTAATTTCTGTAGACGATAAATTGTGTCAAAAACTTCTCAGTAAAAGTTATAGAAAATTAAATTCTAAATAAGATGTTTCATATGAATCATTTTAACTTGAATGGTTCATGAGAAATATGGCTTTGAAATGAAGGAAAACAAAGTGAGCTTTCCATAACTTTAAAGCCCTATCTATATCTCTGGAACCATTGAAGTTAAAATGATGCAAGTAAAAAAATTTATTCAGAATTTAATTTTCTATTTGGTTTAGCTGTCCTACAGCTGTGAGTTGCACATCCAGTGTATTAGTCTGTGTCAGATAGCTCACTCAATACTAGTTACTGTAGTGGTGGGATTACCTGGTATAATAGTGCATATTGAGGTAATACAGTCTTGGATCTGGTCATCATACTAACATATATGGGATACGTCATATGGTCTGGCCACCAAAACAGTCAGTTTGCTATATCATTGATTTTGCAACATTGATACATTGGTTTACCCCACCAGCGGGACAGCTTCACTTGTTGCAGTTCAGCAAGGTATCCATGTATAAACATCCTTGGTCAGTGTTGTAACTGTGCAGTGCTCTTGGTGGTACCTTTTCTATCCTTTTTAGTTGGTAATATTCTAATATTGAGGAAAATATTTTACAACTTCTACTCAGTGCGGCATTTTTTTATATATTCCCTTTAAGTATAATTGTTTTATCTTTCCTACACGATACATGTACACCTGCTGTACAGAGTATCCATTATTTTATTTTTTTCTTTTCAACTAGAATTTTACAAATGTGGGCCTTAAAACTGTAATGTATTCTAATTTATGCGGCGGGCCGTATAAGATGCCTTCGCAGGCCGGCTTTTGCCCACCCCTGGCCTACAAATTGCTAAAAACAATCAAACCTTGGTTAATAATAGTCTTAAATTCTGTCTTCTTATGCTATTTTGTACTGCAATGTATGGCTAACCTCCTAAAAAGTGCTTTAAAAGTAGACTTTTTATAGCAGATGGAGTCTTCTGACTAGTATGGAATGATGATAGGAGCATATGATTGTTTCTTATATATATATAAGAAACAATGACATACCCATCTTTTATTTCTATGTTAACATCCAGGAAATGCATATTAGTTGACTTCCTCTGTTCAAGGACTAATTTTAAATCAACATTCTGGGCTGCAAACTCTTCATATAATTCCTTTTACTCTAACTTCATCCACCCATGTAATGTAAAAATCACTGACATACATGAAGTACTCCTTAATATGGTACTGAACATATGCAATATTCTCTAATAGCAAATAACTAGGGGAATAATATCAAATTAAACTAAATATTTCAAACCAAATTAATCCCTAATGAAATAATTCTGAATTAAAGTTTTTTTTTAACAATTAATTTTAAATCAAGGCTATAGTGCCACCATCTATTGAGTTACTAATTAATTAATTTTTAAAATTTGAACTAAGGTGATACCATCTAGTAATTAATAATAAGACTATAATTTTTAAATTAATTTTTCCGAAATAAAATTTTGCCTAAAATATTTTGAGCAAAATTTTATTTCAGGAAAATTAAACCCTAGTGGAATTATTCCACTAGGGTTTAATTTGGCTTGAAATACAGTGGTGCCTCGCAATTTGTCAGTAATCCGTCGCCGAACTAGCATTTGTGTCCGCAGTAGTCAAAGGATTAATTAAAAAATGAGTATTTATAAACGTTACTTATACATATGACATACTTTGAAGGGCCCAGTGATAAATATCCAATCAGGCCCCGCACTTAGTCCGACTTTAAGTTGACCGGACTGACAATCTGAAAACACTATAGTTTTCCATCCAGAAGACCTTTGCTCGAATCCGAGTCCGTTTCTTTGGAAAATATTTAATGGTCTGATCCGGTGTTATCGATTGCCATTCTGAACAATCTTCCATCCTTTGAAGCAAGTGGCCTACGGCAGAACAATTCGTCCATTTGGTAATCAATAGATTGAAATATAGTGTCATTAGGCCGGATTGGCCGCGTCGAAACGCTTTGGCTTTCCACTCTGGAGGACCCGGGTTCGAATCCCAGGTCCCCCCCTTGAAAATATTTATCATGGGGTCCGGGCCCGGCCCTCGATCCCCGTCCTCCACAATCCGGCTGACCCCTCCGCAGGGGTGGGCACCCCGTCCTCCACAATCCGGCTGACCCCTCCGCAGGGGTGGGCAGCCTGTGAAATCTAAATCCATATAAAAGTCATAGGAATAGGTCCTTGTTTCGCCTCGCCTCTTACTGAGTAGTGCTTGTTTCGCCCCGCCACTTAGTATACTCCCTGAATGGAAAGTGGCGTCACCACATAGTATTCTACCAGAAAGGAATGTGGCGTCATTTGTTGACAAAAAAAATCAACCGTTATCAATCCGCCACTTAGTACTCTTACTGAGTGGAAAGTGGCGTCATCTATCGACAAATACATAGTATTCTACCTGAATGGAGTGTGGCGTCATCTGTTGACAAATATAGTATTCTACCTGAATGGAGTGTGGCGTCATCTGTTGACAAAAAAAGCGGCCGGATGGCCACATGGTAAAGCTGTGGCTTACAACCTTGGAGGATCTGGATCCCATACCATGTCATTTGCTGATAAAGACACAGCGATTTCGAAATCACAGTGAACGCTTTACATTCACTGTGAATTCGATATTTTTCACCATCTGGTGACAAATGTATGGGGCAAAATATGTTAAGATTTATTTAATCAGCAACTTACAAATAATTACTAATTTTTATTCCACAGCAAATCAAAGGTGCTTCATTAATAATAATGAATTTTTACAGGTACTGAAGAAAGTAATGTATCCATAATTATGCAAAAAAGCTGACAGGAATGATAGAATTTTATTACAGTAAATTTTAGATGGCGCTAAATTACATTTTTTTTAAGAAATAAAACAAATATTATAACAGAAAAAACGTACATAGTAGAGTCGTACATCGGCATACGACCTTAGTACTTATTTTTTATATTTTTATAATTGAAAAATTATTCAATATGGAGTCGTACCTCGGCATACGACCTTAGTACTTATTTTTTATATTTTTATAATTGAAAAATTATTCAATATGCTATATATTGTTGTTGTTATCGTCGACATATAAATATTAATTTCTGCTGCGTATTTCCATCACTAGAGTGCTCGAAATGCCGAATCGCTGCTCTTTTTCACTGCTACTTTTTTTCCAGTGAATATGACGTCAGTAGCTGATCACGTCACTGCTGGAATGTGATCGCGCTCAAACACTAACAGCGATCATTCTGCTATATTTGCTTTTCTTGAACAGATATGTGTTATCTATCCCTGTCGTAGACAGGCTTATACACTCAAGTGCAGACTAGCCATAAAGACGTTCTAGCAAATGCTAGCAGGGTCAGTGCCGTCGTAACAGCCGACGAACTGATTTTTATGTCACGCACCGCACTTTCAATATAATGTATATTTGTTTCAGATTTCTCATTCATTCATTTTTATTCAAATTTATCAATATCTGTATTTAATTTATTATCGTCGCAAGGATCTTAAGATATAAAAATAAAATAAAGACAAAAGTATTGACAAAATCAATATTCCTGTCTTGATTTTTTTTTCTATATCTTACCGCGAAATGTCCTTGCGACGATATATCCGTGCGGCAATAAAAATATTAGATAGAAATTCTAAGAGCAATATTTCAAAATCAAAAAATAGTGTGAAATTTTTTGAAGTCTAAAAAATTACTATCTTAAAAAGTCGGAATTGAAAATTGGTAATACTAATGTGCATAGCATCATGTTTAGTATTATTATCCCAAGTTTTGTTAAAAAATTCATTTGTTTATAATTATTCATCTGAATTCACCTCGGATAAATATTCATTTCTTAACTTTATTATGAGGTCTGTTAGTACTGAAAGATAGGAAAAGACTCTCCTATACTTTAGCTAATCAAAACAAAAAACTTCATTAAAGGTTTTTACAAATATAATGTAACATACTGATTTTTTATAAAAGTCATACTCTACTCGCGATCACATTGCGAACATTAGATGGATCACGGAGAAGGCCAGAGAATACCAAAAGAAGCTCTAGATGTGCTTCATTGACTACATCAAGGCATTCGATTGCGTGGAGCATAGCAAGCTTTGAGTCGCCCTGCGGGAACTGGGATTGCCGGAACACCTGATCAGATTGATCAGATCACTCTACCAGAACCAGGAAGCTTACTGTGAGAACAGATATGGAGATACAGATTGGTTCAAGATCAAGAAAGGCACCAGACAGGGCTGCATCCTCTCCCCGTTTCTCTTCAATCTCTATGCTGAAGTGATCATGCGGAAACTGGAGCCTGGAGGAATCTGAAGTGGGGTTTAGATTGGGAGATGGACAATCAGCAACCTCAGGTTTGCTGACGACACGACTTTGCTGGCAGAAAGAGAGAAGGACCTGAGGCGGATGATCATGAACTAAAAAATGAAAGTGAGAAGATGGGACTTCAGTTGAACATCAAGAAAACGAAAATTATGACCACTGCCGCCAAGGAAGTCCATATAAAGATCAATAACGAGGAGATCGAGGTGGTCGACAGCTTCATCTTCCTGAGCTCCATGGTAGACCGCAATGGCAACTGGTGCCCTGAAATCACCCAAAGAATCGCACAGCGATGGTCAACATGGACCCAATTTGGAGGTGTAAGGACGTCTCAATCACTACCAAGCGCAGACTGATCACCGCCAATTGTTTCCCATTGCCACCTATGGGTGTGGGACCTGGATCTTAACAAAGGCAGACAGGAGAAAGATTGACGTGTTCGACTGTGGTGACTGGAGAAGACTCCTGAGGATCCTCTGGTCAGCGAGGGTCACCAATAAGTCAGTCTTGGAGCATATCAATCCCGATTTTTCCCTTGAAGGCAAGACCACCAGGCAAAAGCTGACGTTTTTCGGTCATGTGAGGCAGGCCAACTTGCTGGAGAAGGATGTGATGTTGGAGATGATGAGAGGAACAAGATCTAGAGGAAGACCAAAGACTGTTGGCTGGATACAATCACGAAGGACACGGGCAAGAACATCGAGGAACTGAGGGAATTGGTCAGGGACAGGAAGACATGACCCATGGAATAGCCAAGAATCGGACATGATTGAACGACTAGGATTAATTGATTGATTGATACTCTACTCATTGTTCTAAACATGTAAGCTAAGTTTTGTTATAATCGGCCAAAGGTGCATTCTCTATGAAAGTGCAGAATAATCCTTTTTTTCGTAACAACGTATATATAAATGACACTGATAATCTTTATTAATAATAGTTAAAATTCAGAGGCACAAATAACTTTTCATCTTAAAAGAATTTATATTTTATATAAACAATATTCTGTATTCTTTACAGATTTATATATATACTTTTTCTCTATTTATAAAAAAATACAATATGAAGAAACATTAATATATTATTTAACTTTACATTTATAACTTTTCTTCAGTTTTGATAATTTTAAGTCTTTAACTTACAGATTTTGCTTAAAAAATCTTTAATAAATCAATATACTGTAAAATAATAATAATAATTGTATAAGTGGTACTATACAACTGCCTATATGTATTTATATTTAATATTTTTATTTAATGACAAATAGAAGGCAGTTGTACTATACAACTGTTTTCTACTTGTCATTAAGTAAAAAAAAATTTGTATATATTTTATATGTTAAATTACTTATTCGTCCATCTCTAATTGATAAACACCCAAAAAATGGTGTAGATAATTAAGGACATATAAATATCCTTCTTTAGAAAGAAAGATATCTGATGGTCGATGTATAGGTTGAATAAATTTCACTAGACCCAAGTACTCTCCTTCCCAATCAAAAACCTGCAAAGTAAATAAATCTTTAAATATATTCTTTACATAATTTAATTTGCTTTAAAAATTTAACCTGAATCCTATTGTTTTTGCTGTCTCCTATCATCATTGTTCCATTGGGATCTAAAGTAATTCCTGATGGTTCATTAAAGGTTCCAGGAGTTTTGCCATAAGATCCAAAGATTTGAACCAATTTACCATCTAGTGTGGTCTTATACATTTTGCTCAATCCTAAAATTATATGATGAAATGAATATTAAAATTTTAAATTTTGTGGATAACAATTTCTATTAATAATAAACTATTATGATCACCAGAATATTATCAATATCAACACTCTTACCTAAATCAGAAACAATCACACTTCCATTGTGTGTGGTCATGAAGCGGCATTTTGAATTTACTGGTCGATTCAATAGCGGCTCATACACATTGCTGCAGTATATTGCACCATCTTTGTTGAACAGATATAGAGTAGGTTTTTTATTTTCATTTAGGGTTATCAACTTTTCATCTTTCGTTAAAGCCAAACCTTAAAATATTGAAATGAGTAAACAACTGGATAGAATAAAAACAGAAAACACTAAAAATTATCTGATGTATATACATGAAATAGTTGTAAAAAAGTTAAAATTTATAAAATACATGAAATTATCAAATGATCGAAAAAAAAAACCATAAAAACATACAGCACTAAAGGCAGTAATACAGATATAAATGTGGAAATGTTTTGATACAAGATTTTTATTTTATATTTATCAAAATTATATCATATGATCAGTAGTGATATTCAAATTATTTAACAACTGGTTTGCTTAAATTTGACATTGGGAGGGTCTTGAAGAAGTTTATAAAATATTTTTATTTAGGTTTAATTAAGAACTGTAGAAGATAGAACAATATTAAGAAAATTACATAAATTTAAGAACATAAATAACAATAAATAGCACAAATAAAAATGTTAACACTTACAAAACACAGCAATTAGTGATTTATTCTGATAATTTCAAAATCATTTTCTGATTATTGCAAGATATAGATGGAACTTTTTCTTTCACTTGTCAAATGGTATCCTTTCCTCAGCATTATTTGACATAAAAAACTGCATAAAATCCTTTTATAGATTTTCAGAACTAAAAAATTAACAACTGATACAGCCAAACCAGTGTGAACCCACTGAATAACACCACTGCATATGATGTGCCAGCACTTATGTGTTCATAGTCTGAACTAATATGCTTTATCTTCTCATGTTTTATATCATACCACTGTAGTCAAGAAAGATTTCTTTTGCAGTAAGCATTAAGATTTTCTTCATCCATTTCTTCAGCATAAACAATAATAAGAATGGCAAATTATTTTCTTCTGCATCCTATTTCTAATTTTAAATTATGCAGAATAAACAACTTAAATATCTGTTATTATATATGTTAAATAAAAAGAATTATCTAAACAGTTCTGAACATTAAAAATGAAAACATTTCTACATAAAATTTGTTTGGATTTTGGAAATTTACAGATATTATATTTAGTAGCTGGCATACCAGGAATATCTGGCACATCATTTGTAGGGAGGTATTAGTTTCTGGTTTTCAAGATTTTCTGATAATTACAAATAATAATCTACTTGTAAGCAAAACTAAAAAATCAAAACCTTTGGATATGATGATGATGTCATACATGGGAACTTTTGTGACTTCACACACTGATGTTATGTAATGTTATCCATTGTTATATCATAAGTTGGATCTGTTATGATATCACACACTGATGATATTCTGGGGCATCATTGATTGCTACACTGTACGTTGATAGTACTTATTGCTACTCCAAATGATGTCATACATTCTGACATTTGTGACATCATCCATGGCTACTTCATATGTCAGAACTGTAGTGATGGCATTACTATGGCATACTGATGTCATACTCTGATAACAATCTGGGACATTATCCATCATATGTTGTATGGACGAACTTCTTTGATGGAAGTAACTGTTATATCATAATGATGCCATACACTGATGATGTCATTCATTGTTATGTTGTGATAACATTATGTTTGTGAGATCATGATTTAACCACTACTTCATACTTTGCAATGTTAACAATAGTCAGAACAACAGGCTGAAGGATTTAAACATATTTTAAATTACAATTCCAAAGTGCCTCATCCCTGGAAAGATTTTGAACCAGATTACCTTATATTATCTGTGGGGAAAGTCACCTGCAAAGTTTGATCCTGACAAATGATGTGCACCTATGCAGAACAGATAATGACTTCAACGTGCCCCATTTCCTGGAGTGATTTTGATTTTGGGTATTCTGTGTTACCCTCACAGTAATGCAAAATCATCCTGCAAAGTTTGATCCAAATAGGTCAAATTGTATGAGAGCCTATGAGGAACAGACAGCAAACATACATTGTATTTTATATATGGGGTGGAAAAAGCCTGTACCCCTCCAAATAACTTGATAACTATCATAGATTTCATAAATCTGTTAATGCCAACAAATAGGAAGTCGTGGATGGCTACCTGATGGCGATCTTCAAATGAGCTGATTATGTAAATGAGGTCATTTGCAAATCCTATCTCATAAATCATAACAGATAGGGAAAAGTTTCTAATTACTAACTTGTTCAGCATTCAGTTCTGAACACTAAAAAATTTCATCAAAATCGGAATAATAGTTCACCCAAAAATGAAACAAAAACATTTTTACATGCAAATCATGTCACACACCCTTCTACATCTGGCTGTGGAAATTCCTAGCAGTTTCCACAACAGCATCAATTCCTTTCAATTGATATAAAAAGCCACATTCACACACATGCAATTCAATGTACATGTACAGTACAATGGTTGAGTATGCATTTAATGAAATGACTGCCATGATCATATGTTATGGTATTGCTAATGCAAATATTATTAAATTTTACTTTATAGTTTATTAAATTTAGGTTAAGTATTTGAAACTGCCTAAATATATACAACATATATATATATATATTTATAATAAAATCATTGTTTATTTATAAATTATAATTAAAATATAACTATGTTAGTTTATATTTTGTAATATAATTAATGCAGGTTGCAACAGAATAATTTGCTTAAAAATAAAAACAATAATCATAGATAAGTTCCTATCATTTATTTAAATAATGTAAGTGAGAGTATACATATATCTTTGCATCTCTCTGCTTCAGCATTATTGTAAAACAGTAAATTCAAAAACTAGCACAAGATTTGCCAAATAAAGTAATTTCTGCAATGTTTTCAACCTCCTTCAGAGTCATCATCAGGTCTAAATACCTAATGTATTAATATTAGACCTGATGATGACCCCAAAGGAAGAATAAAGTAATGTGATGGAAATTGTTCATCATATTTCAGTGAAAGTCTTATGAAATGCTCTCTCTTCCCAAATGACGTTTTTTTAAAATCTGACGAATAGTTTCCATCATGGTTGAATGAATTCATCAATTTTAATGGTATCACTTTTCTAGGATGTAATCTTTATAACTAATTTATGAGTGATTTTCTTGGTAACAATAAAATGGCTATATGCATACTCTCATTTACAATATTCAAAATAAACAGTAGGTTGTACTTATCTGAGATTAATGTATTCATTTTTAAATTACTTATTCTGCCTCATCCTGTATTACTAAAACTGTATGTATATTATTATTAAAAATTACTTATTACTTCATAGAAGAATCAAGTTATAACATGCAAAAATCTATATACAGTAGAACCTGTATAAGATGACCACCTCCCATTCCAATCAAAACTGGTCGTTTATACAGGTGGTCTGCTTATACAGGTTAATTATAATACAGCATGTTTAAATGAAACAAAATATTAACTTTAATAAAAACAAAACATATATTTTTGTTACAATTTATAACACAATTTATCATTCGTTCAAAAACACAACATATTTAATTAGTATGGAAAGAACTATCAATAAGTGCTTGTCCCATCCCACTTTTATTTATTTTTTTCATTATTTTCTATTGTTGACAGGGCTGTGCCATGTTATAATATAGATAGGCAGCTGTAATAATTAGAGAGCACTAATGGCAGTAGTGACTTCTAAAAACAAATTTATTTCAAGATAACGTAGTACTTTTTATCTAATACCAAGATCATCATCAGCGTATACATTATTTTAAAAAGAACAGAATTACAAAAAAGAAGTTGTAATTCTGTTCTTTTTAAAATAATGTATACGCTGATGATGATCTTGGTATTAGATTGAAAGTACTCCGTTATCTTGAAATAAATTTGTTTTTAGAAGTCACTACTGCCATTAGTGCTCTATAATTATTATTGTTGAAGTGTTTTAGGCAGTTTAAAGCTTGTTTCATATGATAGGCAGCTGTATCAGGTGGCACCGTAAGAGGGTGGCATAAGCAGCGAAATCAAAACGTTTAAGGAGTGGCATTTCAAAGACTTGTATCATACTGAGAAAATCTACCACACGGTACTGATTGTTGATGCAGGTTTTGAATTCTTCAAAACCCTGTATCAACAATCAGTACCATGATATACATGTTTTTTGCAGGATTCCTGCAACATTAAACAGAAATTGCATCCTTAAGCATTCTCTTAAGGTTGCGATTTCCGTTGTTTTTTTCATTTAGGGCTAGCGCATACGGACGGTTTTTTGACCGCTTAACCACAGCGGGAATTTAGCCGCTTTTATGTATCACACAGATTTCAATGGAAGAGAGCAGATGGTGTTTTGGCCGCCTGTCCATGCGCGCTAGCCCTTAGCCAGAATTTCTTTTTGGGACAATATTTTGTGGACTTTTTTCCCCCACGTTAAATTTTTCTGCTAATGTTCATTGAGAAAGACCTTTCTTATTGTCTTCAATCATTTTTATTCACTGTTCTAAATTCAAGGCCTTAACATTTGTTTAAAGTGCATTGATAGCATCACACTTGTATTAAATTACATTTGATTAATATGCATGCATAGAACACACATCCTGATCTGGTGGCTGGTTGTTTTCACTTTCCCTGTTTTCCCTATATGACTTTGCCATAGGCCTTCAAGTTATGAGTTTTAATGTTTTTAATGCAATATTTTATTATCATATCACATACAAATCTAAGGATTTGTATCTATGATATGATCGATATCTTTTTATAACGTGCTTATAAAAAGATATCGCATTAAAGTAGAAATGATGCCATGATTTTGTCATTCCAGCAATCTACGTCATTCTCGTAATATGAATTATGGGGAAAAATTTCCACGGTGCAATTTTTTTAGTTGTAGTGGTTTGACTTAAATCAAATTTAAGTTTAACTGAAAATGGTACTGATGTAAGCATTAAAGATAGTTAATTGGAAGTAATATTAAAAATTATGATTGTCATAGACGGTTTAACATTATGTTTTGTATATTAAAATGACGGTTCGTGGTCGCGTTAGGGAGGTGGTCATCTTATGGAGAGTCAAATAGCATTATTTCTATGGGAAAATTTGGTTCCCATAAAATCATGGTCATCACATCAGGTGGTCTTCTTATACAGATGGTTGTGAAGTCAGTTTTTACTGTATATATTAAAAGACTATTAAACATAAGCACTAAATAAGCAGTCCAGTAGTAAACAACTTAAAATAAATGTTTAATTAGTAACGTTTCCGACCATAAGCGGTCCATCATCAGCTTTACACAAAGGCATAAACTATAGAACAGTTAACATAATCAATAAATGTTATTGTTCTAGAACACAGAACAAATTTCAAAAAAAATACAAGAAAGATAACATAAACAATAACATTTATTGATTATGTTAACTGTTCTATAGTTTATGCCTTTGTGTAAAGCTGAGGATTATTAAGTTCTTCCACATAACTGGAAATCAGTATATCTAATACTGTAACTACATCTTCTAAATCAAGTTTGTTTTCTTAACAGGTAGTTGGTTTCTAAGCAACTATTTTAAATTTCTTGACATGGACTCTATGTAAAGAATTAAAGTTTAGCATTTGCACTTTAATCAATTCTATTGTTCTCAATCTTTCAGGTTGTCCATCTACTCTTAATCCTACTTCCAAAAACTCTTTTATTTAGTGCATAATTTCTCCTTCTAGCATCACCTTAATGTGAATTTAAAATACATGTAGTTGGAAATGTCCCATTTGTTCTTGTACACATTTACACAAGGGGCAGTTTGTCTGCTTAATATAGTAACAAATGATATTAGAAAAAGGATATCTTTAACAGGGATGGAATATAGATCTTTGTGTTGATAGATACCATGTTTCTGCTTATTACATAATAGAAAACATTATGATTTCTATACAGTAACTATCCTTTTATTAATGTTTTTCTATTAATAGTGTATTCAATAGAAAAGTGAAAATTAAATAAGTGGACTGCAGCTTATCTGCTTCATGAAATTATATATCGAGTTGCCAAACTGCGGCTTTTTGGTGCCTTCAATGTGGCTCCATACTCCATATCATGAAAGTCAATATAGTAAATATGAAGAAAATACTTAAGTTAAAAAAAAATTAGATATATTATTTTTTATCTATTGTAAAAGTAGCATGCATCTATTAATATATGAAATAAATGCATCTGAAATAAACAATTTTTGAAATCATTATTAAGATTACCAGAAAACTGATGCCATTCTCACTCATCCAGAAAGAAAATGTAACTCTCGAGTATTTGAGATTCTCCTATGAGGCTCATGGTAACATGAAGTGTATTTGAGATGATTCTTATATGTGGCTTGTAGTGGCATGAAGTTTGGCCACCCCTGGAAAATAAAGGATGATATATAATATATATCATCCTTTATTTAATGTGGTTATTAATGTTTATTTATTAATACCATATTTACTTATTTATATCAAAGTAACTAACGATAATAATACACTGCCTTGATAATAAGATATCTAATAATCATACTAGCACTAAAGGCAGGCACTGTCACAAAAATTTAACACACTAGTTAACATGGTAGAAGCGCTTTCGATTCTTTATTGGAATCCTCCTCAGCTACAAACTCATTATAAAATCAAATTTTATACATTCCATCGAACGCTAACAGAATTCTACAAATATTTTTGAAGATTTTCGTTGCCCTAGCAACATTATTACAAAATTATAACTTAATTTATGTAAATATCAGTATTAGTATTTTTCATCGGAATGATTACATGTTAATTAACAAAAACTATTAATAATTAATAACATCAGGTATATATATCAGCTTTAGATGTCAAAATAAGAATAACAATAATAGATTAAGAAATTAACATAATGCTAATAAAATTAATAAAATA
>AYEL01085744.1:0-29031 GCA_000484575.1 Olivierus martensii
GATGGAATGTATAAAATTTGATTTTATAATGAGTTTGTAGCTGAGGAGGATTCCAATAAAGAATCGAAAGCGCTTCTACCATGTTAACTAGTGTGTTAAATTTTTGTGAAAGTGCCTGCCTTTAGTGCTAGTATGATTATTAGATATACTTATTTATATTTTTATTTTTGTTATTATTTGTATTTTAATATTACTTTCATTTATGTATACATAAGTTAATTGTTTTTAAGTTTTTTAAATTTTAAAAGTTTAAATTTTGAATGCACTTCGAATGTTGTTAAGCTGTTCTATTCAGTGATGGACTGAAATCTGAAAGCACTTTGTATGTCATTCCCTTAATTAAATGTTTATTTTAGTTTTTCTAAGCAGTTTACTTAATCTATATATGTGAGTGATTTTATAGTTATCAGCAGTCGAAATGAAGCAATAAATAAAATCACGTTATTAACAAGAACTACTTACTTTTATATTCAAGCACTATCAGCAGTTGAGTCTATTATGTTTTGCTCAGTAACTAACGTTTTCGGTATTTATTATCCCATCTTCAGGCTACATCTAAATCGAACTGCGTTCTTTATTCTATAATGTTCTATTCGAAAACGAACTTTTATAACAGGAATAAAATAAAATAAACAAAATAAAAATAAAAAATAAAAAATAAAAAAACGGTTGCCATGGTGATATAACTATCACCATGGCAACTGTTATAAAAGTTCGTTTTCGAATAGAACATTATAGAATAAAGAACGCAGTTCGATTTAGATGTAGCCTGAAGATGGTATAATAAATACCGAAAACGTTAGCTACTGAGCAAAACATAATAGACTCAACTGCTGATAGTGCTTGAATATAAAAGTAAGTAGTATGAATACGAGTAGAAGCAGTAGTTTAAGAGATAAGTATTAACAAGAACAATAGACATTAGGAAAATGATTAAATTAAATATATTCTGTGGAGTTAAGATCACATAACATAAAGATGAAGTTAAATTATCACAAAGGACTATTTAAAAATCTTATAAAAATTTGGAATAGAAATCTTGTAAGCTAGTTAAAACACATGGTGTGATTGGAAATAATTTAGATGACTTTCAAGAATCTGAAAAGGTATCCCAAAAGTTATACCAAGAAGCTATTGGATTAATAATGCACATATATACAGGAACTAAACTCGAAATTTTATTCACCATTAGCAAATTATCTTAATACTGCATGAACCCAAGAGATTCATTTGATAGCTGTAAAAAGGTTATTGAGATATTGAAAGGCAGCAGAAGACACTTATCTGAAGTGGAGTTCCAAGGAAGGAAGAAAAGTTTTATTCTTTTAGATGCAAGTTGGTATACAACCACAGATAGCAAATTTTTTGGAGATTACATGGTGAAAATAGGAGATTCCCTATTAGTCAGAAAAGTTGTAAACAAAAACTTGTATCTTTATCAAAAATGCAAGCTGAATTATTATTTACCTGTGATGAACTTTGTAAAGGAAAATGGCTGATTAGTTTTTGAATGATCTGGGAACAACATATAACATATATACATAATCAAGCTATGATTTGATTGAGTGAAAAATTCAAGAGATTAGTCCAAGAACCAAACACTGTAATAGAAAATACTACTTTTCTAAGATGATGATGAGAGGGAGGACATATACATCTGCTATAAACAATTAGATCTTGAAGCAGATATGATAACAGATCTAGGTCAGCAGTCTCAAATTCATTCTTATCAAAGGGTCACATTAGATATCTTTTGTTGGTTGGAAGATTGCATTTAAAATTAATGCATTATGGAAGAAACTTTTTGAGATAATCTGAAAAATTATTTTAACTATTTGCATATTAATTTCCTTAATATGCTGCAATTTATGTTCAAAATTATAAAGCCATTTTGTAAATGAATTTTTTTTTCAATACAAAATTTTCACTTCTAATTTACAAATCTATTATGTTTTATTAAATATAATACAATTTTACTAAACTTTAAAATATTTTCAAATATTTCATAAAATAGTTGTGGTTTTTTTCCTGAATATCCTCTGTATATGCTCTTATAATTATAATAAATGCAATGCAAGCTGTGAAAAAAAAGCATCACAGAATGTGAGTTTGACACCACTGATATAGGTGTACTTTTGCAGCAGCATTCCCTCAAGGTTGGATTATCAACCATTCATAAGCATTTGATATGCTAATTTGCTCTAATGTATGTTGTTTATACAAAGTGCATAACTTAAGAGGGATTTTTGTGAAGAAGTTAACTCTGACCTATTCTGGTTATTATTTTATTATGCTCTTTTATTATTTATTGTTATTTTCAGTATCATTTAATGTATTATATTTTAGTTTAAGTGTTGGCTTACTTTTCACATTCTCTATCTCAGTATTTAGCAACCACGTGTTATGGAATGGAAAGCCGTCTTCTGAACAAGCTCTGTTCTTGATGCCATCTAATCTAAATAAGTTTATCACTGATCTGATGTGAGACTATAAGAATGATCTCTTATTGATGTTTTGTTCAGTATATAATTCAATTGTAAAGAGGATGACATGAATTGATTTACTCTGTAAACTAATAGATTTAAATTTGGTACACGAATTTATGTAAATGAAAGCATGCGGGAATGTAGTCACTTAGTATAAAAATGTACGTAGCCAATGACACAGTGAGGTATGTGTATTGACGTGAAACTGGCTAAGTGACAATTGAATTTCTTTTAAGGATCTTCAAAGGTGTAAAGTTTGTATTGGTGGTGGAGGTATTAGAATTAATTAGTATGTAAGATTATATTTATTGTGAATATTTGGAGTTTTGAATATTTGAATTTTGATTAAATAAGTTTTGTTGGTTATTTGGAATTGTACTTTATTATTGTTTAAATAAAGCTATAATTTACACTTTTGTAAGTGTTTTGAGTCTAATAAATTTGTTTTATTATTTGAATTTTATTTTGAGAATTTATTCAATTTATTAGTATAAGTTTCTAACATAATTTTGTCGTTTTAGATCTAACACTTGTTTGATACTTCTAGTTATAAATTTTCTGGTTGTTCATCTTTGTTGTTTGGCATTAATTATTGATAAATTGTTTTTGAGTTGATTATATTTATTTTAGGAAATAATAAAAAAGACCTGAGCTTAGGCCGGACTCTGGATTTGCGGAGTCATTAGACTGTTATGTTGTATTTATTTATTCTTATTGGTATTTGTTAGAATTAGCGACTTTGCATTTTTAGAAATAATTTCTGCATTCTAATGTAACTTATATTTATGATGTATGGTTGATAACATTCAATAGAAAGCCGGGCTGGCAGAATTCAACTTTTTAATGGTGTGTTCCTTTATCTAACTGTCATTATAAATTTTTCTGTAATTCATTAATTTTGTAAAACAAATTAATATTTGAGTAGTAATAAATAATGCTATTCTCAGTTCAGATTCCTCATTTGAAAAATCAGTATTTTCCTCATTAAAATTGACATATTATTATTAAAATACATATTGTCAGCCTGAAGCGATTTTAATCACTACATTTTGGGAATTGGTTAAAATCAGAATTGATAAATTTGCAAAAAAGTGCAATTTTTCAATTGATTAGCAGAATTTATTTGTGTATAATTATCATAATGCTGCTTTGCAAAATGATTCATTATGTCTATGGCTAAATATTATATGTTATAGTATGCATTTTTTACACAGTTGACAGCAGTTATTTTTCTAGGCTTTGTATGGGATTTGATCAACAATAAATAACATGAAACAATAGCTTTTTTTAAATATAGTATAGTTAAAATTTCTAAACTTTACATATTAGTGTGCATGATAATTAAATTGGTTTTCTGATTTGATTTAATAGATTCCTAATAGAAAATGTGTTATTTTGTAAAATTTGTTGTTTTGATGATAAAAAAAAATTCAAGACTGATGCCTGAAATAACTTCCTGGATACAGAAAATTTATAATAATTGATGTAAGTTACTATTAGATAATGATGTCTAAAATATAATTTCTCTGGCATATCAAAATAAAGATCCAGATTAATGATATTATTGATAATCCTATATGTAAATGCTGTTGATAGTGACTGCTGTTATTGACAATCACAAAAAAACTGTGCAATGGTTCAATCATTATTATTTTGTCCATCCACATATTTTTATATATATAGGCCAAAAAAATTTTCATAAACAAATTTTGTTATATAATAGTTTCAATATATTTTAGCATAATTTAAAGAGATAATATATTACAGTTGAATCTTCATAATTACCAATAATGTTATATGGCATTATCTCAATCCTAATAATAAAAAATGTATTTTTAATTATAATTAAATTACTAAGGTAGCATATCATCTATGAATAAAAATGACATTAAAAATGTTTTTAAATTTTCAGTTTTTTGGGGTTTAAAAAATTTTAGGATTTTGGATTTTTCTTTTTGGATGGGACCTAAATACTATCTCCACGCTAAATATGAAGTTTATACACCCAACAGTTAGGCTGAGAATTTTCATTACTCACTCACTTAATCATGGTATCAAGTATATATATATTTAATTATTTTATGATTATTTTCACTTTTTAAATTATGAAATTACATAGGGACAAAAGTATCTTTTCATTTTTATGTCCAGATATGCATGGAGGAAATGTCCCTGATGTCCATATGGAATCAATGCCTATGGATATATTAAACATCATAATACAGTTGATTATCATTTAGAAATTAAATCTTCATATCAAGCTTGTTGAATATGTATCCTAACAAAAGTTTTATTCTCATCATAAAAATATTACAAGAATGAATTTCTTTTAAACTTTATCTTTATATAATAGTTGCATATAAAAATGTACATCTTTCTCAAAATGATCACTTGAAAATTTATATACTTTGTACTTAAATTTTGAAGTTTTTTTTTTAGTTATATTTGATTAGTAAATTGTTTGATTAAATACTTTTATAATACTTAAATATTATAATATTTTTATAATACTTAAATAAATATGATTTTTACTGAAATATTTTAATATTATTTCAGGTTTATAATGGAAGTTACCAACAACCTTATACAAATCCCAAAGCTCCTGTTCACATTATTACTGGCTCTGCTGTAAGCTTTATGAATAGTAAAAATGAAATTCAAATAATTTTTATTCTTCTAATCAAACCTCTTTATATTAGGGTTGTCAGGAACGACATGATCCATTTGTAAAACATCCTGCTCCATGGAGTGCACTACGAAATGGTGATTATGGCTATTCTAGATTGCATATTTTAAATAGCACTCATCTTTATTTAGAACAAGTATCAGATGACAAAGTAAGAAAGTTTTGTATATACAGTAAAAAATATTTACATATACAGTATTCTGTAATGGTTGGAACAAAAATCATGAATTTCTTACATTAAACAAATGAGAAGTTCCTGTAAACAAATCAAAAAAAACAATTTTAAGAACAAGCACATTTGTAGGTAGAATAAAGTTTTTATTAAATAATTCTTAGTCTGTAGCATTTTTGACTTTATCAAGTCCTTGTCAGCAGGAAAGATAGATTACATAAACACTTATACAGAAAACTAATTGAATACTATTTGAAAAAATTCAAAAAAATCTTAAATGTGCTATAATGTTGATTACATACTGTAGATTTTAGTATTTAATACAAACTCCTGTACATACTATTATGCAAAATTAAAATTATGTCAAAATTATAAATAATTCAAAATATATTAAAATATATATTTATTTATTTATTTAATTTATTTATAAATTGAAATGCCTGCATGCTTGTGTTCCTTCATAAAGCAAGAATGGCTGGAGTTTTTGAACAACTTTTATTTGTTAAGGAATTTACAGAGAAAGATTTGAAAGCAGGTACTGATTATTAGAAATTGATTTTATATAATGTAATTGGCATAAATTACTTGATATAAAATCTAAGATGGAAGATCAACTTTATTTGAACAACTTCATTAGATTACAGTGACCATGTGAAATGTTAACTGGCTAATTTTAAGAACAAGTACATTTGTAGATAGAATAAAGTTTTTATTAAATAATTCTTAGTCTGTAGCATTGCATTACTATAATCATATCTTGTCTGAGCATCACTGGGGCTATGAAGACTGCTCCTCTAATAGGCAAACACCTTTTTGGAACCAACTGTACATATGCAGTTTATTTTTTAATATTAAATGCATATTGTCCATATTTTTTTTAGTATTTTTGTCACAAATACTAACATATTTTTTATATACTTATTTATAATTTATAGTGATGGGTATGAATGACTTGCATTCTCCAATCCACTGATCAATTCCGGTTAAATATTTTGAAATAAAGATATCACTGGGATAGAAATTTTTCTATAAAACTTGTAACTATAGCTTTAGTCATCTTATTACACTGCTCTTATTCAATCAACTATAATGTTTCAGCTCCTTAAGCAGGATATTTATAAATCAGTTTAGAAACATGTTTAATTAATAAAGTAAATACAAAAACAAAATTGATATTAGTCCTAAATGGAAAAAGAAATGTTAAAGTAATCTGCATGATTTCAAGAATAGAAGCAATCTGTCTCCTTTATTTTCCATTTTACTTTTTACATTAATGATGCTAAATTATGTTGTGGATTTTTTATATCTGTGTATGGATTTTATCCATTTAATGAATTGGAAGATGCAAATCTTGTTTACAGCAATATTAATGAGAATGCATTCATAGTTACAAGTCGACTATAATGTTTCAGCTCTTTAAGCAGGATAAAAATTAGTTCCAATAACTCGTTTTTATAACAATAGATTTATTGAAAATATAGTACTTTCGGCTCACCCGAGCCCTCTTCAGTATTTCAGCTTATTCAATACAAAAATTAATAAGAACAATCTTATTTACATATCCATTATAATCTAGATTCTAAAGTTCTAGAGTTCTAAAATTTTAAAAGAATTTTTTAAAAAGAATGGTTGGCGGTTTTTTTGCTTATTAGATCGCGTAGCTACTAGACATTATGGCACCATAGACGCATTCACTATAAATATAAAGTTTTTAAGTAGTTAAAAACCTTAATTTTTACTTTGCGAAGTTATTTATTGGGTCCTACCCTTACAGCAAAATTGCCACAGAAAAAATATTTTTGAGGAGTGCAAAGAGTTAAGTTTATGAGGGATAACAAAAGTTTTTGTAAAAAAAAGTAGGATTGATAAAAAAGTTTGGAAACTACTGCCTTAGAGAATTCTTAATTTAGTCCACATTCTTGATAGTGAATATAGACCATAGCATTTACAATAATTGTTATCTATAATAATCAGGTAAATCTAATTAACTTCTTTTATGGAAATTCTATGATATTATGCATCATTAAAATGGCTTGACATTAAAAGTAATCTAAAAATAATTAGATAGTTCAGTTTCAAAATAGGTATATCTGTGTTCAATATATAAGGTGAAGGGGAAGAATAGACAATTTATTCAGAATGAGGCACAATCAATCTCAGTTGATAAAGAATTTAATATGTAATTTTCTTACTTTAAATTGAAGAATACATTTTGGTGGCTTTGCCACCTCTCTCATCAGTTTTGAAAGAATAATCTTTGTTTAAAAAAAGTTTTTATACAATGATGGACATTTTAATACTATGACAAATAGAATTGTGATAGTTCAGGGGCAATGAAGTTATAATATTTAGAGTTTAGGAAACTAACAGCAAGAAGTCAACCTAAAGCAGACTATTAAGCCAATTATCTTTAGACAAATAAAGAAGATGTAGAAGTGGGATTTATTACTGCACCACAATAATAGCACTTGAAATTGAAAATAATCTTAATTTGACCATGCGATCTGCATTTCGATCTGCATGTTTCCATGTCATTTGTAACTGGTGCAGTAATTAATGTAGTACCTACACCAAATCTGTGCATATTCCAGACTGACAAGGGACAGTAAGAGCCTGAAATACATTTTTGGAGCAAGTGGAGAACTAATGTCTAAATAAAAAAGTTTACAATAACCTTTCCTTACCTGGAGTGTTTTTATTATGTAGTATTTAATTTAATGGATTATCATGATTATTATCATTTAACTTATATTTGATTTGGACATAATTTAACTTAGACAATTAGCACTGTGATTTGTATAAGTAAAGATATACAGTAACTGGGGGTATTATGGAATAGGAAGGTAATATGGAATAGTATGGTTTCTCATAGAGGAGGTGGTATTGTGAAACTGTAATAATGCAGAATTTTTGCGTTAAGTGGTGACATACTTTAACCTCAGTTTTGGTTTCTTCGGCGGGAAGCATGACGATTTAAAATAGAGAACGTGTTTTCATCAAATACAAAAATTTTTGCACCATCTGAAATCATTGATCTGCCAAGAATACATGTAAGATGATAATTGTTTTCTGACTTTCTTAAGAGTATTTAGGAAGCATCTTTCATAATATCTCTTCCTATTTTGAGAGATTTGGCATCTATTGGAATAGGATTCGTTCAAATATTATGGTATGGGTGATGACAATATAGAATACTATTCCATATGGTCATGCTCAGTCCTACAACTATAATTTAACGTTTGATCCATTAAAGTTTAAATAGACATATGTGCAGACATTTGATCCATTAAAATTTAAATAGACATATGTGCAGACTACTTTCTAAATTAGACTAGTGAATAAACTATTCTAAGGCTTTTTTATATTTTTTAGTAGGCTGTCAAAAACCTTCATTACACAATAGAAAATGATACAAATATTGAATAAAACAATGTTCTAAATACATATTTATTTAATACTCTTGGAAAGTATCTAGAAGAAAATACTGTTTTCTAATTATATGAGAAATGGAAGACTATACCATTTAGCCTACACCTTTTGGGCCATATGGAATTTTGCATCTTTGAATAATATTTTAAATTGCATGATAGATATATAAACTATGGCAACCATGTTTAGATATGTTATATGGGAATGTCAATAGAAGGTAATAACACACGAGAAACCATATAAGCTCTTTTAGAATTTTTTATAAATTATAAAAACAAAATGGTATTCCATAATACCCCCTTTTCCTCTACTATAGACACAAATAGTTATAATTTGAAATGCTTATAGACTTAAAATAGAAAAAAAGTGAAATGTCTAACACTGAACTATAGACACAAATAGCTATAATTTGAAATGCTTATAGACTTAAAATAGAAAAAAAGTGAAATGTCTAACACTGAACAAACAACAGATTTGATAAATATTTTTATTTATATCAACTTAAATTAGAGAGGAACATGGGACGGAATTCCTTTGTTAATTTTTTTGAGTAATGCATCCCTCTTTATATGATGAAAAATAATTATTCCTTTTTATTATTTTATTTATTTATTTATTTACGTGCACCACTCCAATGAGTACAATTTATATAAGGTGATTTTATTGATGATGAAAGAAAGTGTGCTATTACTGATAAGAATAACTTTTTAAAAGTATGTTTAAAAATTATAGAATTTATTCTAAGAAAATTTAAATGCTAAATTTTTCCAATTCAATAACTGGATAGAATAATATTAGATCATGACAAAATTAAACCTAATAACATGGGTTATCATTTTTAGTTATGTGATGCATCCCATCATCATAATTTTTAAAACTTATGAAATGATTGAAATGAGCATAATAGGACATAATATTTGAACAATCTCCTGAATTGATACTGTCAGTTATATATAAAAATATAAGTATACTTGCTGCTACAAAGTCTATCCAAAAGTTTCTATGTAATTATATAAGGCACAACATATTTAGAATTTTTCTTTTTTTTTAGTAAGCAATAAGTAGTTTCTATAGTTAATAGTCCATACTAAAATCATAAATATTTTACAATTTTAGTATGGACTTAAATATTTATAACTGTACATAAATGATCAATTAATAATAAAAACTATGTTTTTAACTACAACTACAACTATTACTATTATTAAATACTGTTAAATATTTTTCTGTAATTAATTTTAGAAGTAAATTTGTTTATTTATACTAACTTAATCATTTATGCCAAACAGCATAGCTTTAATAACTATTATTTGCATTAATGAAGTTTATGTTATAAAAAAATTTTAGGACAGCCAGTCTTGTGAATCTATGAATTTCAAACTATAGAATGCCTTGCATTGTAACAGTTTCGATTCTTATTCTAGAATAAGAATCCTATCCTCTTGATAAATTCAGAACAGAAGAAGGACCACCAGAAGATATAAGACCAAGTCTTCAATCTTCTGGTTTCAACTTATCATATATCAAATTGGATTTGGTCAATCAGCAGAATTAAACAATTAATTTAGAAATTTGAACCTCTAAAATAAAATCTTAGCTGCTTGGATTATAAATTCAGCAGTCTAATCATCTTGAAAATGATATAAATGTATTATTTTATAGAACAAGGCAGTCAAAAATGATGATATAATATTCAATGGATAACAATATAGTAAATTGCAATAATATCCAAGAACTCATACAAAAATTGAAACTTGATCATCTCTTTGAGAAATGGGGGTTTACAATGACTCCTCTAAGGTTAGTTTAAAGGCAGTTTCACTCAACAATAGAAATAAGTATTTTTCTATTCCATTGGCTAATAGTATTTTATGACAAACTGTTATTTAGATTATTATATGAGCCGCTCACTTGCCAAATCGATTAACTCTACAAAACGAAAAGTAGAGAAAAATGATAAAATAATATACTTGTTTTTTAAAATTTCCTTTAAATATAAATTCAAAGTAAATATTGTAGAATGCATTATTACAAGTGTAGCTTTTATTTAATGACATATAAAATGCATAAGATAGTATAGCCTTGGAGTAATCATTATTTTTATTACAATTTTCGTGTGATTGGTGGAGTTAATCGATTTGGCAAGTGAAAAGAAAAAATAATACCATCGAATTCAATCTTCAAAATATTTTTAAAAATAAGTTAATGCAGTATATTTCAAATGTTAAACAAAAGTTTATTGCTAGATAATGTCAGAGCATTGGTAGAATAAGGCCGAACGCAAAGAGTTAAGGTTGGTTCCCACAATCCACTGAGGAAAGCGGATCAGTCAAAAACTGTCACAACATGCAACACGAGCATATTTTGCCACAGTTCCGTGCTAGTGGGAACTAACTTTTAGTCAGTCATCGAGTTATGGTTACAGTAGAGTATCCATATGGTCCACCTTATTTTTGATTTTAATCATCTTTTATTTTGTTTAATATAATAAATTATTTATTTTACAAAGGCATTATTGTATTAATATCCACATATAACAGTAACTGATTAATTATTTTTTATGACAAAATGAATAGCTTGCCGTTATTATCTAATATATACTATTGTATTAAAAAATCACTTAACTAAATTTTTATTGTCGTATCCTAGATAATCCTTGACTAAAATCAAAAAATTTATTCAATAAAAACTGGTTAGCCAAACTTTCATGTATGTGGTATTGCACCTTTCTTAAATGTCTCTCAATTGATCCTTTCAATTTAGTGATTTTAAAAGATGTAAAAATATATTTCTAACTTTTAAAGGTAAATTCAAAAATGTGTTAGGAATAATACAACACTTATAAATGTTTGAATTGCATTATTGCTACCATTTACATTAGAATATGGAGTTAATCAAATTGGCTTATGAAATAAATCAATTATTATTCAATGGCCAAAAAAATTTTTGTCATTTAGTGGAACTAAGCCTAACTATTAATATTAAGAAAATTTATTATTATTATAAATAGTTAATAGTCAATCAAGTATATTGACACTAAAATTTAAAAAAATTCAAAAAGTGGAGTTAATTGATTTGGCTTGTGAACGGCTCATATATAGACACACTATTCATTATTTAATCCTGTATATTTTATAATTTAAAAAATATATACAAATTTTTGTACTATAATTATAGCTATTGAATTCAGTCCCCTTCCTTATTATCAGTAGATTATAAACCAATTTAGTTATATTCTACTTCAACAAAGTAAAAACTAAGAATCACTTTGAATTTTAATAAGGAGGAAAAATTTTTAATTTTTGTTTGCTAGTTAGCATTATTTATAGCTGAATCATTTTCTCTTTAATGTAACATCACTTTATTATTTAAACTCAATAATTTATCATTTAATGCATTTATTATTTTTCATTTTATCATCATCTATTACTTCCAAAAATAATTTATTTATTGAAGTAGATTATACAATATAAATAAATAAAAGTTAATACAGGCAGTCCTCAATTTATAATAGTGTTCAGTTCAAACTCTAAGATCATAAACTAGAGCAGCTGGAATTAGAGTTGGGACAATACAATATGATACATCGTATATCTTCGATTCATTTGTCTCGATATTCCGATATTTTTTGGATGCCGATATATCTAAATGATGCGATAATATACTTGCAATAATTTATTTTGGTTTCTGTATGAATTTAAATCATTGGTTAAATTTATCGATGGTTAAATTATATCGGTTAAGAGACCACGTCCTCCTTCCTTGCATGGGAGAGTAATTCTTTCTTTGGGAGATTTTGGATGATGGTACTGGTATTTTGTAAGTATTGTTCATGTTTCTCTTTGGAGTGATTCTAGTTCTGTCTGCGTCCACTGTATCACTCCAAAGGAGTAAGTCAGTACTGGTATGGTGAATGTGTTAATGGCTATCATTCTGTTTTTTCCATTCAGATGTGTTTTCAAAATATTATTTAATCTGTTGGTGTATAGTTTTGATAGTGTTTGTTTAGTTTTCTTCTGTTCTGTGAGTCTGGCTTGTATAGCTTTGACAATGTTTGTTTAGTTTTCTTCTGTTCTGTGAGTCTGGCTTGCTGTTGATAATCTTGTTTAGTTTTCTTCTGTTCTGTGAGTCTGGCTTGCTGGAATACAATGTTTATTTAGTTTTCTTCTGTTCTGTGAGTCTGGCTTGCTGGAATCCCAAATGCTTGTACACCTCACCCTCTTCCTGGATTCAATAGTGTCTCCATTTTCAAGAATGAAACCTCCTTTCTTTAGGACTCCCTCTGTTCTGTGAGTCTGGCCTGCTGGAATCCCAAATACTTGTACACTTCTTTTGTATGGATTTAATAGTATCTCCATGTTCAAGAGTGAAGCCTCCTTTCTTTGTGGATTCAATAGTGTCTCCATTTTCAATACTTGTATAGTGTTATTTCCTATCTCCATGTTCAAGAGTGAAGCCTCCTTTCTTTGTGGATTCAATAGTGTCTCCATTTTCAATACTTGTATAGTGTTATTTCCTCATTTTCGAGAGTGAAGCCTCTTTTCTTTAGGACTCTCTTTCCTTTGTGGAGGCATTTGTCGAGGCAAACTCCATGCATATATCTTTTGAAAATGTGTGCATCATTTGTAATAGCTGTTGTAATTGTATTTGTGTTGAGGTGTACAGTTTAATGTCGTCCGTGTAAAAGAGATGTGAGTGTGTGTAGTGTGTTGTTCAGTTTTGTCTAATGTCATAGCTACAGTTTGATGTGTTCAGTTTGTTGGTGAGTGGATTTAGGGCGAGACAGAACTAAAGTGGGCTGAGGGAATCACCCTTGAAAATACCACATTTAATGTGTATTGGTTCTGTGCTACGTGATTATTATTTATGGTGACGTGCAGTGTTGTTCTCCAGTGTTGCATTGTTTTGTAGGAATGTGATATATTTGGTATTGATTTTATAGAGTTGCAATGCCTTTTTGTAATCTATGTAAACTGCATGTAAGTGTCTGCGTTGTTGTTTTAGTATTGTTGTGTCAATGATCAGCTGCTCTTTGCACCTCGTGACTTCTACGGCAGCCTTTCTGTTGTTCTGTGAGAATGTTGTTTTCATGTGGCTTCTACAGCAGCCTTTCAGTTGTTCTGTGAGAATGTTGTTTTCTTCGATGTGTGCGTATATTTTGTTGAGACATGAGATTAAAATTTTGTGTAGTGTTGGTAAACAAGTGATTGGTCTGTATTGTGATATGAGGCTAAAATTTTGTATAGTGTTGGTAAACATGTGATTGGTCTGTAGGTTGTTTTCTTCGATGTGTGTGTATATTTTGTTGGTGATACATGAGGTATTGTGCGTATATTTTGTTGGTGATACATGAGGTTAAAATTTTGTATAGTGTGTTGATGAACAAGTGATTGGTCTGTATTGTGATGGGTTTCCAGTGTTTGTGCTTTAAACATGTGATTGGTCTGTGTTGTGATGGGTTTCCGGTGTTTGTTCTCTTGGGTTTCATGAAAGTGATGCCATGTGTAAGAAAGGAAGATGTATCTTTTGGTTCATGTATGAGATGTGTGAGTTTGTTTGGCCAGTAAGTCATGAAAACAGGTAAAATGTTTGTACCAGAAATTCTGGATACCATCTACACCTGGGGCTTTCCAGTTGTGTGTGCGTCTTATTGTGTTTGTGAGTTCTTCCTTTCCAGTTGTAAGTGTATCTAATTGTGTTTGTGAGTTCTTCAGTAGTATAAAATGTTTGTACCAAAAATTCTGGATGCCATCTATACCAGGGGCTTAATGGTGGTATAAAACATTTCTGATATGTTTAATGTTCGTGTCTCCTCTTCTGTGATCCAGCTGGCTCTCTGGTTGCTGATGTGTGTGTCTCCTCTTCTGTGATCCAGCTGGCACTCTGGTTGTGTGTAACTGGCACTGCCCACAGGGCATGTCTCCTCTTCTGCGATCCAGCTGGCTCTCTGGCTGTGTGTGACTGGTACTGCCCACAGGGCAGACCAGTCACACAAAGCTAGTGAGTGATTGCTGTGTTGGTATTTCTCTGTTTTGTTTGTTAAGGCTCTTTAGTGTTTGTTTCTGTAGAATGTCTTTTCATTGTTTGTGAGAAATGTGTTGTCTTGTTTACGTACTAGGCTGATTTTGTATTGTTTCAGGCGTTGTGATTTTGCTGCAAGTTTGTTTTAGTGTGTCTATGTATTCTTTAATGTGTGTGTTGTAATTTTCATGGCATGTGTGTGTTTTAAGTTTTCTGAAAATCTTTCTAATAGATTTCATGAGTTTTGCGGATGTGTTGTTTTTTGTGTATTGAGTGAGTCTACCTACTTCAGTTCTAATTTTGTTGATTTGTTTTTCGAGTCGTTTTTGCCAGGCTGATTTTATGTGGTGTTTTGTGTTTGTGCCCAGCTTATTTGGAAGTGTTTTAAGACCTAGGTGTGGAAAAATATGCATGTAAGACAAACACAAAAAAATACGTAAAACAAAAAAATAAGAATAAAGTATACAGCCTATGCACATTCATCTAATAAGAAAACGTTTTTCTTTTAAAACGTCAGCTTCACTTACTGAACTTTTTTCTGCATTTAAAGTTTGTTTATATTCTGCTTTCTTTATGAAATCTGTAATCTAACTCGCTACAAAACAAACCCCCCAAAAAATTTGTGAATAAAAAATTTGATTTTCTATTTCACATTTCGCTAAAGAAAAATAAAATAAATTTTATATCAAAAATGGAACGTTTGGAACACAAAATACTCAATCGTTGACAATTATCTCAATTTCTCCTTCTAAAGTAGAGAAATTGCATTTATGACTAATTTTAGCAAAGTATTTCCCAGTGATTGCATTTTATGTTATTGTGTGTCCATAGTGTGTGTATTTACAAAACTAATTGAAAATGTTTTGTGTTGTAGGAGAATAAATGTAATTTTCTACATGTCTTAAGTAAAACCGTGTTATTCGAGGGTTTCCGCAACTTTCTAATCCTGTTAAACCGAAACCGTGTTGTAGGAAACTGCATTATTCGAAATTACCTGTAATATAATCCTGCATTGCATATTCAATGGCATTTGAATATGCAATGCTATTGAGTATGCAATCACATGCAAATCGGCAATGTATACTTAACAGCTGAATGCTCATAGTGAAGTTGTGCAATAGCGCTAATGTAATCAACAACAAATCAATGATATACGTGATGGGATTCCGAATGTGTAAAACTCGGACGAGATGATGAGATCGGCTTCACTATCATTATTTGAGGATACCAAACCCCACTTTGCAATTTAGATAATCAGAAGATCACAATCGTGAAAGATCGGATGTTTATTAGTCTATGAAAACATAAATAAATTACAATAAAAAACAACTCTTGCGTTAGAATATAGCTTTATAAAAATTATTTTTATATATATATTTTTCATTCTGAATGCTTAAATCGAAACAGACAATATATGAAAAAGGATCATTCGAAAAATCAGCTTTATTTATACGATAAAATATAACAAATCATAAACACATAACTTTAAAAATTAAAACAATATTTATTTTTTTACTTTAGGAGAACCATGACGTAATCTGAAAATCGAATATCATTCATTCCGGTTTTCACGTGAAACTATCTCCGACGTCGTTACAAAAAGAAGAGCTACCAATAGTCAGAAAGGATTTGTCGTCTCGATGATGACGTCATGGATGAGTAAAATCGTTGCCAAATGCAATTGGGATAAGTCATAGACACAATTTTAAAAATTAAAACAACATTTATTTGTTTACTTTAACAGAACCATGACGTAATCTGAATAACGAATTTAAAAAATCAAACAATTATAAACCAATCGTCATTCATTCCGGTGTTTACGTATCTCCGACGCTTTTCCAAAAGACGAGCTACCAATAGTCAGGAAAGATTTGTCATCTCGATGATGACGTCATGGATGAGTAAAATCGTTGCCAAATGCAATTGGGTGATTATATCACGTGATACGATTACAAGATTATATCACGTATATGATACGATATGATCACGTATCATCATTCACGTGATCGTATTACGTTTATGATACGATCACGTGATATCGTTGCCAAACGCAATTGGGCGATTTCACGTGGTTATAACACCCGTGTGTTCCGCAGATCGGCATTTGTTGTTGTGTTGGTGGATAGGTTAAAAGAGAAAAGCAGAATATCGCACTTGATAAAAAATATTGAATCATTTCCGATAAAATCGCACTATTTTGGAAATCAATAGTTAATCGATGCAATCACGTGATTATATCACCCGTGTGTTCCGCAGATCGGCATTTGTTGTTGTGTTGGTGGATAGATTAAAAGAGAAAAGCAGAATATCGCACCTGATAAGTATTGAATCATTTCCGATAAAATCGCACTATTTTGGAAATCGATAGTTAATCGATATTAAGTGCTCTAACAAAGTGGATCGATTGGTGAGTTTGAAAAATTCTCTTTAACGTTATAGGATTGTATCCTGTTTTTTTATATCATAAAAAGGGCGAGTTCCAAATCTCAACAGACTAATCAGTGATGAGTGATCAAGCCAATCAGTGTAGATTGTATCCTGTTTTTTATATCATAAAAAAACGAGTTCCAAATCTCAACAGACTAATCAGTGATGAGTGATCAAGCCAATCAGTGTTGAGAGTTAATCAGACAAGCTCCTTGCTGATTGGTTCTGATCACTCATCACTGATTACTCTGTTGAGATTTGGAACTCGCCCAAAATTATAGATTTAATATAATATTTTTGTAATTATTAATCACTTATAAATTCGTAAGAAAATAATTCGTTTCTTGCAATTCATTTATTATTTCTAACGTTTAAATTAAGAATACAGTGTGCTCTCGATTTTACGAACTCGTAGAGATCCCCAAAAAAGTTCGTAATTGGGAATACCATTAATTAACATTAGAGACTTTTTTTGGATAAAATAAATAATTCGTAAGTTGGAGGTTCGTAAAAACGCGAGTCCACTGTATTTATTAGTCTACACCAGATCTACACATATTTACAATAATATGGAATATAAATAGAGCGTAAATTCACAACACGAGTGCAAAATACAAGTGCGTGGGTTAACGCAGTGGTGCGCAAACTATTTTCATTTCCGACCCCCATTTTGTGTAAAATTTTGTCGCCACCTTTTAAATTAAGAATACAGTGGACTCTCGATTTTACGAACTCGTAGAGATCCCCAAAAAAGTTCGTAATTGAGAATACCATTAATTAACATTAGAGACTTTTTTTGGATAAAATAAATAATTCGTAAATTGTTGGATCAAATAAATAGTTCGTAAATTGGAGGTTCGTAAAAACGCGAGTCCACTGTAGTTATTAGTCTACACCAGATCTACACATATTTACAATAATATGGAATATAAATAGAGCGTAAATTCATAACACGAGTGCAAAATACAAGTGCGTGGATTAACGCAATAGTGCGCCATCTATTTTCATTTCCGACCTCCATTTTGTGTAAAATTTTGTCGCCACCCCTGGATAGACAGTAGACGTTTTTTTAATCATCAACGTAATTAAAGTGAAATTCTTTCTGGAATTTGCGCCATTAGTGAAAACTGAACCATTAGTGCAGTTTGTCCAGTATATTATAAACATCGATGGATATTATTAATATTTTTTTAATAAAATAATTTATTATAAATTGAATTAATAAATAGCATTAAAGTAACTGTTAAACATTAAATGCATTTTTACAAGTTAAATGTCAAGTTATAAGTAGATATATTATAAACATCGATGGATATTATTAATATTTTTTTAATACAATAATTTATTATAAATTGAATTAATAAATAGATTAAAGTAACTGTTAAACATTAAATGCATTTTTACAAGTTAAATGTCAAGTTATAAGTAGTTATGTGAATCGCATGCATGGAATTATATAATAACTGGAGTGACTAGTCGGCCGGATTGGCCGCGTGGAAACGCTTCGGCTTTCCACTCTGGAGGACCCGGGTTCGAGTCTCGGGTCCCACCCCTTGAAAATATTTATTTTCATTATGTATTATAAATATTAATGTTATCTATCGGGTCCTTCCAAGTGAAGACTTTGTTGAACTTTCATTTTATTGCATTATATTTTTATCATATGAATATGAGAGTGAACAAAAACCAGGTGATAAAGTTATAGCTTTCATAGGTGAGAAAATAGTATATTTTATTATTTTTAATATGGTGTGATAAAATCCGACGATATAGCAATCCGACATACTTTATCTATATATAAATAGGTTTCCTCAGCCTGAAATTCTTTCTAAATAGGTTTTGCTATTAGACGAAAATAAAGTATAGCCAGTTTTGTAGAAAGCATTTTATCGAAGATTAAATCAGGCCAAGTGGAGAAAAGTAACTATTTAAGGTAGATGCAGACTCTTCCATATTTGACTTTTCAAGCTATTTAATAAAAAAACGAAGTGTTTCAAGAGAATATTGGTGAAACTAGCGTGGATTTCTCAACTTCTACATTCATTACTCAGGTTTGTTTTGCAACGTAAATTTATTGATAATCATATTTACACAATAATTTGCAATTTTGCAATGAAATACATTTTTTTTTAATTTTGCATGTTTTACGCCCCTTTTCCAATCAGGGAGGTAACTAATGGGGCGGGGGCCAGTTCCAACCACGGACTGCACCCATACTCTTGGAGGGGAGCCGGATGGTGAAGGACGGGGATCACCGGGCCAGGCCTAGTGATCCCGTGATAATATCAAAGTTTAAATATTCTGATTTTTTATTTTTAATAGAAAGAAATATCACAACCGGCGGCCGGATGGCCGAGTGGTAACGCGTTAGCGTGCCACGCTGGAGAACCCGGTGGGCAGCCTGTGAAAGGCTTGTTTCGCCCCGTCACTTTGTATTTTCCCTGAATGGAAAGTGGCGTCATCTGTTAACAAAAAAAAAAAACTGGAGTGACTGCTGTAATGATCTGTTGTCAGAAAATCGAAGCCATTGGCAGCCATATTTTTTAACGGATCACATGAGGTGGGTTGTTAGCTAAATACAACATTTCTTGCTATTTGTAGTGTGTTATTTCTGCTTTATTGCGTTATGGGTAGATATTTTTATCGTATGAATATGAGAGTGAACAAAAACCAGGTGTTAGAAGTTATAGCTTTCATAGGAGAGAGAATAGTATATTTTAATATTTTTAATATGGTGTGATAAAATCCGACGATATAGCACTCCGACATATTTTATCTATACATAAATAGGTTTCCTCAGCCTGAAATTCTTTCTAAATAGGTTATTGCTATTAGACGAAAATATAGTATGACTATTTTTGTAGAAAATCTTCGGTAAAATACCGAAGATTTTCTTTTTGCATATTTTACATGCCCTTTCCAATCAGGGAGATTACTACAAGGGAGGGGCCAGTTTCAACCACGGGCTGCATCCACATCCGTTAAGGGGGGCCGGATGGTGAAGGACGGAGATCACCGAGCCGGGCCCAGTATCCCGAAAAAATTCGGGACCAGACCCGGGTCCTCCTGCGTGGCACGCCGACAGTGTTACCACTTGGCCATCCAGCCATCTTAATCAGGCCAAGTAGAGAAAATTAACTATTGAAGGCAGATGCAGTTTCTTCCATATTTGACTTTTCAAGCTATTTAAGGCCGGTTCACACTACAGCGAGTATGCGAGACGCGCGCGTCTACGATGCCCCGCGAAATACGCACACACGTGCGAGTGATCGCCTTTGTACTATTCACATATCGGCGTGCGTATTTGGAAGAAACCAATCATGGACATCCATGCATATGCACTGATTGACCAATGACAGCGGTCGACTTATTTTACTGTAGCGTATACGTCCTCCATTTTGATAAGTTGTATGTGGGAAAAGTTTTTTTGTAAATCTGTGTGATTATTATTAATTTTAAACCAACTAAGTTTTTAATTATAGAAATTTGACGATAATTCACGAAAAAATATTAAAATTACATCTTCCTAAACTTTTATCAATAGCCAAAAACTGTGATTATTTTGATGTTGCAATTGGTATGCTATGGCTAATAAATCACACATTTGATTTATTTTGCGGAAAAATATGTAATAAGTCTATGTTCTATCTCCTTATAAATATGATGATCTGTTATATGGAAATTATGCATCAATAATTCAAATTACAAGACTAAAATTATGGTGGAAGTGAAACTCCGATTTCTATTGGTTCACTCAGCGTGTATAGACGCGTGCGTTTAGCGTCTATACACGCTGAGTGAACCAATGCGTTTAGCGTCTATACAGCGTGAGAGTCTATTTGGTAGACTTGCGCTAACGAGGTCACTACCGTTGTCAGAGCCGGATTAAGATCCTTAATGCCCTAAGCACTAATTAACTTTGGTTCCCTCTTACACTTGTAATTTAAAATATTAAAACAATAAAATAAAACTTTATTTATCGAAAATTCGAAATTAAACAAAACTTACAATAAAAAGGAAAATAATAGTAATTTCTGTATGCTTCCATTTTATTTATAGCTTAATTATTTTCTCCTACTTTTTTCCTTGCGGAGTCTTTGATTAGATCTTTATAATCAATCTTCTTATAAATGCACATGCAATTAATACCCGTTACAGACTAGACCGCTTAAAATACTTTAAGGTCGAATTTAACGGAATAATGCTTTTCAGACACAAAATAATAAAGTACGTTAAGAGTTAAAGTACAACTTTAAGTTAATGGATGTCCCTGAAAGAACTTTAGAGGCATAAAGTACTTTAGCGAGTCAATAGCTAAGATGGCGGTGCACAGACCAAGAAAAAATTTCGGTTCAAGACTTTTAGGTTCTGCGCATTTAATACTAAGAATAATAAAAAGCTCTTGTTTTATTAATTTCTTTCGTGTTTTTAAGTCACATAGATTATACGAATCTTAAGAAAAGTAATGATTTATAATTTTAATGTTTTTTTTTTTCTTAACTCTTTTTTGTGTCGTAGTTTAGACAAAATGGTAAAAGCGTGTTGTAAACGTAGAGAAACTTAGAAATACTATTTAGAATTTCGAAAATACAACTTTCTTTAAAATATGCAAGAATAAAATACAAAGATGTGTCATTAGGCTGCAATAGGCACAAAATTTGAACTTAATGGTAAGTTTCCTTAGATTAATATACAACGATACTGTAGATCGGTTATCATATAGTTTAATGTAATCAAAGTTTTTGATACGACAGGAGAAAAAACCCCAGCGGAATTTCGACCTCCTCTTAACCCATGTGGTGCAGAAGTTCCATTCTCAAGTTATGCAGTTCCAAATTTGTGGCTCAGAATCACGTTTTTTATGATTTTCTGCAAAACTTTTATAGATTAATGCGATATTTAAACGATTTTAGATGTATCTTATCATTCCGAATCGAATGCAATCAATCGGTATCACGTTTTTTAATGATTTACTGCAAAACTTTTATAGATAATCGGATATTTTAAACCCACGTTTCTTTATGATTTTCTGCAAAACTTTTATAGATAATTGGATATTTTAAACGAATTTAGATGTATCTTATCATTCCGAATCGAATGCAATCAACTTAAATAAGCTACGACTTTTTTTACGAAGTTACGTGATTTTTCCCCCTACGACAATATATTCGTTTTGAAGAGTTGTTAGAATTCTCAAATATTTAAATTATTTATTGTTTTGTATATAAACATCCTATTAATTAAATTACATTCGTTCACTTTCCACACTGAATAATAATCAAATATTGAACTTAGTCGAAAGAGAGAAATTCTATTACTCCATTGTGCTGTAAAGTTCTGTCGACTTGTTTATGTTTATGTGGAGCTTAAGCAGAAACTGAAAGCAAACTGAAACATAACTTTGCTCGTTTCAGTTTTCAGGTATAGTGGAATCCAAGCCTCAAACTGATAACAACGACTTTGGAGAAGCAATGTAAACATTGCGAAAAGAATGAATTGGACATCGAAGAAACAAATATTCTAATCAAGATTCTAATAGATATTTTGGAAAACCATTGTCAACATTTAAAATAGATTAAAAGAAATAAAAGCATTTTTGGCAAAATGGCATACTTTTTTTTATTTTTAAAATATTTGTAAGGATGTATTTAAGAAACTCTCTTGCAATTTCATTTGCTTGACTAGGAATAATTGAAATAATTCAGGAAAAAGGTATTTTAAATCGTCATCCATTATTACTATAGCTGACTATACGTGTTTTACAATTATACTGTATGTTTATAAAATTTCCCACTAGATGGCGAATACTAACGAAAATTCCAAACGTGTGTCTGAAATAAACCTTAAAGTACTTTAATGCTTAACGTAAAGTACTTTATGTTTTTGTGTCTGTAGCAGTTATAAATCAAGGATGTTTTTTACATGGATAGACTGCTCAATACTAGCAACAAGTGAAGCCACTGAAGTGGTGGGGTTACGTGGTATAATAGTGCATATTGAGATACTACTACCTTTTTATTAATTATTTCAATCTAGTCATCATATTTAATAACGTAAATGGATTGGCCGCGTGGAAACGCTTCGGCTTTCCACACTGGAGGACCCGGGTTCGAATCTCGGGTCCCACTCCTTGGAAATTTTTATCATGGAGTCCGGGCCCAGCCAGTCGATCCCCGTCCTACACAATCCAGCTGACCCCTCCGCAGGGGTGGGCAGCCTGTGGAAGGGCTCACCACATAGTATTCTACCAGAAAGGAATGTGGCGTCATTTGTTGACAAAAAAAATCAACCGTTATCAATCCGCCACTTAGTACTCTTACTGAGTGGAAAGTGGCGTCATCTATCGACAAATACATAGTATTCTACCTGAATGGAGTGTGGCGTCATCTGTTGACAAAGTTAGTATTCTCCCTGAATGGAAAGTGGCGTCATCTGTTAACAAAAATAGTATTCTACTAGAATGGAGTGGCGTCATCTGTTGGCCAAAAATAAAAATAGCTATTTACCGCTACTTGTTAGTACTCTTACTGAGTGGAAAGTGGCGCCATCTGTTGACAGAAAAAAGAAAAATGGGATACATCTGACCACAAAATAATGTAATTTGCTATATCGTCGATTTTATGACGTTGCTACATTGGTTTATCCCACAAGTTGGACAACTTCATCCATGTATAAAACTTGAGCATGAGAAGTTTTTAAATGAAATCGTAGATTATTTGTGTTTCCGGAGCTTTTAATTTCCTTATTACAAAGTGTGCATGTTGAGTTGTTCTATTTTCCTTTTTAAAAAACTTCCAAACGCTGCTAACGCGTCATGTCCTACAGGCGTTATCATGACTATCAAATGTTTCGTTTATCGATAATACGATATATCGATAATCAAAAATGCCGATATAATACATATCGATAAATCCGATATATTGATTTATCGATAAGATTGGCCCAATACTACGCTCTGGTGTGAACTGATCTTTAATCAGACGCATGACAATAAATAATTGATTCACATCACACTAGTGTTGCCAATTATTAGTGTACGTAGTGTTGATATACTTTCGAAAAATCCCTAAAATATGTCAAAACTTGCTAAATTCCTTTTCTGTATTGTCCCAATTAAGCGTTTAAATTGTGTATTAGTTGATTAATTTGGTTTCCATTCTTTGAGATTTGGCCCAAAAAGCGGCTGCTCCAATTAAGCGGAATCAAAGCCATAACTAGAGTACGCAGTGCCTGTGGCAAGGGTCAAACTTGCACCCCTCATTTTTTTCATTTAAAGATAACAATGCTGAAACTGAATTATCCCATCAAAATGAGATGATTTTCAATCTGCTGTAACATATTTTAGTAGTAATTACTGTAATGAATGAGCAAATAGATTTGTACAAATCCTTTTTTATTATTTTTCATGAATTTTCACTGAAGAGGCAGAAACCCAATGAATCATTGTAAACTTTTATTTTATCAATAAAAATAGCACCCCTTCTTGATCTGACGTCTTTGTTAGGGTACAACTTGGCTGCTCTTACCTGAATTGCCTTAACCCATGAATTGCCTCTTAGAAAAGGCAATACATGGGTTAGAAATAAAATGAAAGAAAAACATAACTCTGTGTTTGCGAACGTTTATCAAAAAAAGTCATTTGCTTGCAGATAACAGAAATAAATTAAAAAATTTGCACCCCTAATCAAGCTGCACCCGTGGCAAATGCCGCTTTCGCCACGCTCTAGTTATGGTCCTGAGGGAATCGACTGTATTTGTAATTTGTTCATTTATTGTAAAATCTAGTATGCATCTATATAAAACAGTTGAACGTGAAGTATATACTGTAGGGTGGGCTAAGATAAACCCATCCCGACCTGGGAGATATTCGATCAGAGCCGGATTAAGATCCTTACATGCCCTAAGTACTAATTTTGATGCTCCTTACACTTGTAATCAAAATATATAAAACGTACTTACATTTTAATAGATTAAACAGCCAGAACTGTATGCGCTATTGGAATAGTCATTAAGCAACTTTGAAAGAATGAATGAGGTTATGAATGCAATTAACATCAGTGAAAGTTGGCAACTAAACTAAAAACTTCTTATGAGCTAGTATCCATCACTTGCGCTGTTTCAAATGCATCTAGACTTCTTCAAAATTTGTATAGCTTCCAATCAATACTTTATTTTGCAGGATAAACATGATGACACAAGATAGAATATTTTATAAACAAAACTTATTCATTTTTCATTAAATTTTGAAAATGGCTATAAATTTAATTGATAAACAGAAAAGAAGAAGAAGCAGTCATCATGCCAGACGCATGACAATAGATAACTGATTCGCATCACGCTAGGGTTGCCAAATATTAGTGTACGTAGTGTTATTTTAGGAATTTTTCGAAAATATATCATGTCAAAAATTGCTAAATTCCTTTTCTGCTACTGTCCCAATTAAGCCTTTAAATTATGTATTAATTTAATTGTTTGGTTTCCGTTCTTTGAGATTTGGCCCAAAAAAGCGGATGCCCCAATTAAGCGGAATCGACTATATCTGTAATATGTTCATTTATTGCAAAATATAGTATGCATCTATATAAAACAATTGCACCTGAAATATATTGGGTGGGCCAAGATAAACCGAATACGACCGGAGAGAAGATATTCGATGTAGCAATACACAATTCTTACACTAGTGTAACGGTGTAGTCAAATCGAACATAGCTATTAAATAATATTTCGTAAAGAACCTGAACGGAGAGAGGGAAACTTCTGTGATCTACTTGTATAAAAATATAAAATAAAATAGCCTTGCAGTTCACCCCTTCCCTTAATGCCCTAAGCACGTTCTTACTTTGCTTATAAGTTAATCCGCACTATATTCGATGTAGCAATACACAATAATAATAATAATTCCAAGAGAACCTGACCTTGTTCATGAACAGAGTGAGGGAAACTTCTGTGATCTACTTGTATAAAAATATAAAATAAAATAGCCTTGCAGTTCATATGCTCATTACTTGATTGGGTTCTGTTTATCATGGCCCATCATGTTTAATAAACAATTTTTAAAACCATTGTTAATTAATAATATCCGAAGAAACTGATGCAGCTCTATTTCACTTAGACATGGCCCATCGTGTTTAATAAACAATTTTTAAAACCATTGTTAATTAATAATATCCGAAAAAACTGATGCAGCTCCATTTGACTTAGAAGCTAATTGCGGCCCTTAGATATTTGAGATTCTCATATGCGGCACGTATTGACGTGAAGTTTCGCCACTCCTGATATATGACGAAACTTATATTTCCAATAAATTTATGAGATTTAACAAAAAAAATTTGAACAAAAAAATAATTGCTGCAGCTTTGAAAAAATAGATTAATGTGCACACATTTTTGGTTTATTTCACTTAGAAACTGATTGATCACGGTCCTTACATATTTGAGATTTCCCTATGTGGCTTGCACTGATGTGAAGTTTCGCCACCCCTGATATATGATGAAATTTATATTTCCAATAAACTTATGAGATTTAACTAAAAAAATTTGAATAACAAAAAAATAATTGCTGCAGCTTTGAAAAAATAGATTAATGTGCACACATTTTTGGTTATGATTTAAAATTTTCTATGAAATATTCCATTATTTTGTAAGTATTTGAAGTTAGCATTTAAAGCATTAAGACAATAAAATGCTTTTTTAATGAACTATTGAAGTGTTTTTATGTTTGCTATTACAGTGATTCAATGCTGAAGTGAATTGAATTCATAAAACTTGATTTAATGAAATCATCATTAATACAATAAATTTCCACTTCTTATCAAATTATCATCATAGATAACTAAGTAGAAATTTTTACATTATCTCATGAACTGATTCATAATAATTTAAAATAATAGGAATTAACTATATCTGAGAGAAAAAAGTTAATTTTCATTAAAAAAAAATTGGTCAGTATAAAAAATATAAAAAATTTTTATAAAAATGTTCATATAAAAACAGACATAAATGATAAATAATTCTTTATTAATGGAAATCTCAGTTATGGAAAAAATTTCATATTATTTATGGAAGAAACATATTTTTACTGACCAATAGACATATACAAATGATAAATATTCTTTATTAATGGAAATCTCAGTTATGGAAAAAATTTCATATTATTTATGGAAGAAACAATATTCATTGTAAGTAATGCTATTTTTAAGATTATTTTATAAAATATATTTTATATTTGTTTTAACTGACTGATATGTTAATTTATAATTTAAAAAAAAATACTGAAGTGAACTGAATTCATAAAACTTGATTTAATGAAATCAACATTAATACAATAAATTTCCTCTTCTTATCAAATTACCATAATAGATAACCATGTAGAACCTTATAAATCAGTTCATGAGAAAATATAAAATATCTTAAAGTAATAGGAATTAATTATATTTGAGAGGAAAAAAATTAATTTTCATTAAAAAAATTGGTCAGTAAAAATATTCACACTTTTTTACTGACCAATAGACATATACAAATGATAAATATTCTTTATTAATGGAAATCTCACCTGAATTAGGGTTTGTCCTGTAACATATACATAAACGAAGTAGCTGATGAAGATGAAATAGCATTTCAAGATTCTGCAAATTATTGCATCGCTGATGAGTAAGTATTTGATGAGAGTATTTTATAATAATGCCTTTACTTACAGATCCTTTTGCATTTTTATATCACTTTTCATAAATTTACAATTTTCTGATAATTATGTATAATTTATTATTATTAAAGGTTGTACTTGTATATTTATTAAGTGCAGTACAAGTCTCTTTAATAAATATATCTTCTTTTTAAATGAAGTCAGAAACAATTTTCTGATAATTATGTATAATTTATTATTATTAAAGGTTGTACGTGTATATTTATTAAGTGCAGTACAAGTCTCTTTAATAAATATATCTTCTTTTTAAATGAAGACAAAGAAGTTTTATAACTGCCTATATTTTGTTATGTACTGTATAATGCAATGAAAAACATTTTAAATATATATTTTAAATGCTCCGCTATCTTAACGAAGGTTAGTGCAATCAGCCATTACATAACTTGCCTAAATATTTTTCTTCACATAGTATGGCTCATGTATATGTTTTGTAAAGAAGTTTACAGTATATAGTAATTCCGGGAGAGTCGCCGCATACGGTATAGATTGCGCACCCCATCAATTTAGGCAGCTACCTACAGAATGCACGCAGATGCACATCACGGAAGCGCAGTAGACGATAGAGAAGAAATGAAGTGGTCCTGTTTGTGTTGTCCTGTTCCCACATATTTTGTAGCGCGTAAACTGAGGTAAGTCTGATATTTTACCTTCATACTTTTCCTCACTTTACACTAAATTCATATTTGACATTAAATTACTACAATATGATGATTGTTTGAGGTTTGCAGCAACAATAAGATTAGCTCTGAATGTTTTCAGTCTAGTTTCGCCATCTTGATCGTGAAGGTCTAAAGGCCGCCACACACGGAGCAATTTGTCATCAAATCCGTCGTCGTAACAGACCAAATCGTTCGACGGATGTGAAGCGATTTCTCGAATCGTCCCATCTGTTGTGGTCTTCTGGGATTCCCAACAACTTTCGGCGTCGTCCACAGATATTTTGCATTATGGCAGCAAAATTTTTTAAAAATGAATTCGCATAAATAAATATATTAATTTATTTATTGTTTGTTTAGAAATTAATTCATATTCTTAATACGAATTAATTTCTAAAATATAAATATAAATAAATTTATATATATTTAAATTATTATTAATTTTATATTATA
>AYEL01085745.1:0-46731 GCA_000484575.1 Olivierus martensii
GTAATAAAAACCAAACAATGTTTATCAAAATCAGTTCCACGAGGTTGAAGTCGATTCACAATTAACGAACGATATAGGCCAGTTAAGAAGCCGAAGATGTATGATTTCATTTCATTCGAAACAAAAATAAAATTAGTGAATCTAGCTAAAAATCATCCCACTTGGAGTCAGTGCACTCTCCATAGAAAAAGTTCTCGTAAATTATTAAAGATGGGAAAAAATATCAAAATTGGAGGAATATTTGCCAATAAATATGCCATTATCAATAATTATAAATTAGTATTAATAGTTAATTATTACAAGTTAATATTCTTATAGAATGGAAAGTGGCATCATCTGTTGACAAAAAAAAAACATATATCAGTATATACATAAAATATTTAAAACAAATAAAAAATATAAATAACTGTATTTATATAAAACAATGTAAAAGAAAAATAATAATAAAATAAATAAATAAAAATAAAAAAATTGTCAATGCTAAAAACTGAACCAACAATGACGCAATTATGAAACCATATCTTCAACCACTACGCTCCTGAGACATTCGAAAATTAATTAAATTTTAGAATATATGAACTCAATACGATACTTCTCGTGCGATTTTCTCGACAATGTTTGAGTAGAGCGCTTTATTGCTCACACATTATATTGTACTAGAGGACTACTACAAGTATGCGCAATTTCAAAAAAATCGGTGACCCAATGTCTGAACCTCCTCCCCTTGTAAGTGCAACTAATAGAAACTCAAATAAAAAAAAAAGAATTATACAGTTTCATTGTGTAGTCTTCGAATATTTCAGTCTAAAGTTGTACGTGACACTAATGAGGATAAACAAATGATATTGATCAGGTGTTTAATTCAGGGGCCATTTAATGAGCCTGTAAGATTGCCGCGGGCCACATCATATTTAAATTTCTTAAAATTACATTTTAGAGTAAAGATTTAGAAATATAGATAGGATAATTAAAAACATTGTGTAATCAAATGAACATATTGCAAAAATATATAATTTCTACACAATTGCTTTTAATTTAATTTCTCGCAATGAATCTAATTTTCTATTAAGCATTAAAAGTCAGATTTTCTATACAAAAACAAAAGTTTTCATTGAAATTTTATAAATTCAAATATTCATTAACTACTTACATTTTTTAAATAAGTTAATAACACAACAAATAAATCTTTAACAATCTGGTTAGCACATCCTTTATCGACTTCCTTCAAAGAGGAATTGTTTTGAAGTTGATTATTGTATTTGGATATCCAAAAAAATGCAGGTTCTTATTTATAACATTTTGTTTTTTGGTAAGAAATTTCGCACAAAACGATGTAGTCCTTGCAGGAAAGCACTTACTTGTTAGTTTATGTCACCAATCCGAAAGCCATCTGTACGTATATGTCCAATAAAGCCAATCGAAAAAACTTGTACAAGAAATTTCGTTAAAATCAAACTACTGCATCATATTATATGACATAGCTATGAAGCGAGAATTACATCCTATTATCTCATAACATATTGGTCTCATTTTCATTTTAGCTAAGAGCGTTAGGGGCCACAAAAAATCACTTCGAGGGCCGCCAGTTTGACACCCCTGATATAGATTATAAATTTAAAGGATTCACAAAGATTTATACCATTTATTTCTAAAAATAATATACATTTTTCTTCCTTTCAATTCTCTTGCTAATTTCATTACTTTAAAATTTATTCATTAATTTATAATTAAAAATTTTATCAGAATTTAGTTAGACAGTTATAGTACCCCATTTAACGCTGTCAACCAGCGATCACGCAATTAGTAAAGCAAATCTTCAACCACTACGCTACTGAGACATTCGACAGTTAATTTTTAGAATATATGAACTCAATACGAAACTTCTCGTGCGATTTATCGTGCACTTTATTACTGACACATTATATTATCCTAGAGGACTACTACCTTTATTACTCACACATTATATTGTCCTAGGGGACTACTACAGGTGTCTCTCTTGCGATTTTCTCGACAATGCTTGAGTAGTGCACTTTATTGCTCCCCGTGCGATTTTCTCGACAATCCTGGAGTAGTGCACTTTATTACTCACATGATTTTCTCGACAATGCTTGAGTAGTGCACTTTATTGCTCACACATTGTATTGTCCTAGAAGTACTACTACAAGGTATGCAAAATTTCAAAAAAAAATCGGTGACCTGAATGTCTGAACCTCCCCGTACTTTATTACTCACACATTATATTGTCCTAGGGGACTACTACAGGTGTACGCAGTTTCAAAAAAATCGGTGACCCGAATGTCTGAACCTCCTCTTGTAAGAGAATGACGTAGAGTGCTGGAATGACGAAATCATAACGTCATTTTTACTTTAATGCGATATCTTTTTAATATTCACGTTCCTTAGATTTGCATTTAATGACGTAGAGTGCTGGAATGACAAAATCATAGCGTCATTTTTACTTTAATGCGATATCTTTTTAATATTCACGTTCCTTAGATTTGCATTTTGATATGATAATTAAATTTTGTATTAAAAATCAACTTGAAGGCCTATAGTGAAGTGATATAGGGAAAGTGAAAACAATCAGCCATCGGATCCGGATGTTTCTGTTCTACGCAAGCGTATTACTGAAATGTAATCTTATACACGTCTGCATATACATGTGATGCCATCACTGCACTTTGGATGTTGAAACATGTCTAAACCATGGGCTAAACGGAAAGTTAATGCCTTGAATTTAGAACAGCAGAGCCGTAACAATGATTTTGGCGCCCATGGCAAATATCAAATATGTCTTTTTGCGAACGTGAAGAAAGTTCCTGACAGCAAATAAAAATGATTGAAGACAGTAAGAAAGGTCTTTCTGAACGAGCATTAGCAGAAAAATTTAATGTGGGGAAAACACAGATCCACAAAATATTGTCTCAAAAAGAAATTCCGACTAAATGGAGGAACATCGAAAATCGCAATATTAAACGAATGACAACTTGCAAGAAACATGTTGAAGAATTAAACAATAGAAAATAATGAAAAATTATTGTCTCAATTAAACGACATCGAACACTGTTTGCCGTAGAAATTATAAAAGTGGAATGTGACAAAGCACTATTGATAGTCTTTTCCATACGAGTTAAATATGTTGTGTGTTTGAAATATAATTAAATATACTGTGCTATATATTGTAACAAAAGCATACGTTTCGATTTTATTAAAGTGTAACCATTTTGTTTCATTTAATGCATGCTGTATTATAATTAACCTGTATAAGCCGACCACCTGTACAAACGACCAGTTTTGATTCTAGAAGTGGTCGTCTTATACAGGTTCTACTGTAGGAAAAAATACATGTAATTGACACATATTGAATTGTATTAACGTAATCCATAATCATTTTTAAATGAATTTCTTTTTAGCTCTGTTCGATTTGACTACATCGTTACACTAGTGTAAGAGTGTGAGACATTCGATTTGGCCAGTGTAGCTACACTAACGCGTTCGATTTATCAGTGTAGTGTAAAATTTCTACACTGGAGACACTGTGTAGCAGTGTAGAAAGTAGCGAGCAATTGTTGATATAACCGCCAGCTCGCTAATCTTGAGCTGTTACACTACTTTGTTTTGACTAGAAAATAATCCAACACCGATGCATCAACTATACAGTGAAAAGCTACACTAGTGCTGCCAGTGTAGTCTTCTTTTTCCTGTTAATATGGAGGGTATAGCCACCGCTTTAACCTCCGAGATGTCGCCAGTGTAGTCAAATCGAACAGAGCTTTTATAACAAATAATAGTTGATACAACGGCCTCTCGCTGACGTTTGAATTTGACGTTATTGTTGCTAATAGTTCTAGCGGCCGTTTTATAAACAATGTACTCGCAAGTGTGTCACCTATTACAGTGGTCTCCAAACTTTTTTGACTGCGTATCCCTAAGACAGAAAAAATAAATGGCATGTACTCCAACTGATTGAGCAGATATCTATTGTAATTAATGTTTTAAAGAGGAAAGTAGTCCTTATGTAATATCCAAGAAAGCTATAATTGAAGGGTTTGGTGCAAAAACCAGTTAAGTCCACTTTTGGTTGAAAATGAGTTAATTGTATGAATCATACAAAAAAACACAGTGATAACTTATGATTCAATTTTGGTTTATATTTTGTTGTCATGTTATTTACGTCCTCTTTTACAAGTCGTATGACAAATTTCATATATTTGATGCAAAAATCGGGTAAGTCCAAATACATATTCTTATTCTCGAAATGTGCTTTTTTGTGACTTAACTAGTTCTTGCACCAAACCCTTCAATTGCACATTATTTTTATTACAAACATAGATACATATTACCAATAGTTTTTTTGGATATTTTTGTATCTTTCCAATTTATTTAACACTGTTTTTATTGCAACATTTAGTAATAACACTCAATTAAAATTACTATTTTTTAAAACATTACATATTTATAAAATATTAATAATTTAAAACGATTTATAAAATAATATAATTACATTTGCGTGGTTTAAGAAGAATATGAATTTCAGCTTTATTGCCCTCTTCAGTTCTTTTTTTATTACCACGCTATTATAATCCTATTTAAATTATGGCAAATTCTCATTGGTCACACTAGTTCTCTGACGGATAGATTTTGCCAGATATTATTCCGCATTAATCTACACGATTTATAAAATAATATAAAGTACATTTGCGTGGTTTAAGAATAATATGCATTTCGGTTTAGTGACAAAACACAATTAAAATTACTATTTTTTAAAACATATTTATAAAATATTAATTAACAGGATTTATAAAATAATATAAAGTACATTTGCGTGGTTTAAGAATAATATGCATTTCGGTTTTTTATTGCTCTGTTCAGTTCTTTTTTATTACCACGCTATTATAATCCTATTTAAATTTTGACAAATTCGCATTGGTCACACTAGTTCTCTGACGGATAGATTTTGCCAGATATTATTCCGCATTAATCTTAAATTTTTTAAGATTACTTTCGCAATAAATTTCTTTAATCGATGTAACTTTTCTTTACTGATTACTCGCTGTTAATCTTACCCCACCAAGAACAAAAATGTGAAAAAATGGGCTAATTCTGTTCTCCCAGTTTGTTTGGTCACCAAAAGAGTAGACATCTAAAACAGGTGCCAAGTTCCATTCCAACCCCAATGTCGAAAAATGAGATTTAAATACCAAAATAAATTCAATATGGTCACTTTCAGGAAAGATTTTGAGTTGTATTAAGTTATTACCCAGCTATCATAGATATTAAAACTCGCCAAAGCCTGAAAATGTGACACTATTGAATTTAATTCGGTATTTAAATCTCATTTTTCGACATTGGGGTTGGAATGGAACTTGGAACCTATTTTAGATCTTTACTTTCGGTGGCCAAACAAATTGGTAGAACAGAACTTGGTCCATTTTTTCACATTTTTGTTCTTGGTGGGATAAGATTAGCAGCGAGTAATCAGTAAAGTTACATCGATTAAAGAAATTTATTGCGAAAGTAATCTTAAAAAATTTAAGATTAATGCGGAATAATATCTGGCAAAATCTATCCGTCAGAGAACTAGTGTGACCAATGCGAATTTGTCAAAATTTAAATAGGATTATAATAGCGTGGTAATAAAAAAGAACTGAACAGAGCAATAAAAAACCGAAATGCATATTATTCTTAAACCACGCAAATGTACTTTATATTATGAACAGAGCAATAAAAAACCGAAATGCATATTATTCTTAAACCACGCAAATGTATTTTATAAATCCTGTTAATTAATATTTTATAAATGTTTTAAAAAATAGTAATTTTAATTGTGTTTTGTCACTAAATGTTGCGATAAAAACAGTGTTAAATAAATTGGAAAGATGAAAAAATATCCAAAAACTATTGGTAAATGTAACACTGCCTATATATGAATTATATAGATACATATTAATTTCCTTTTTATCAAATACAATTTAATGAGAACAATGGAATTACAATAGATATCCGCTCAATCAATTGGGGTACTGAATTTGTTTAATAATTTCTGAAAATGATGGTTTGACGCTATCTGACCCTGCGATACGAAGGTCTGGTTCCAACTTTATTTCGATATTTAGTTTTAATTCTAGCAGCTTGTAGAGTCTACAAACAATATATAAAAATTGTTTTCACTGTACCCCCAGGTATCGTCTCGCGTACTCCACTGATCTATTATATAGCATATATCCTATATTACAAAAAATTACATTTCTGTCAAATTTTCGCGGTTCCCTTTGCACTAGCAAAATAGCCGGCTAAATATAACCAGGCGGTCTTTTCCTGATCGGACTGTAAATAGAATAGATATTATCCCTACTCAAATATTAAGTTTAAATAATAATGATTTTGGTCCGCGGTTCACTTTGCACTAGCAAAATAGCCGACTAAATATAACCAGGCGGTCTTTTCCTGATCGGATTGTAAATAGAATAGATATTATCCCTACTCAAATATTAAGTTTAAATAATAATGATTTTGATAAATTTTTAAAAGATTATGTTAAGCGAGTTGAATCCTATATAGTAGTCTAATTGACACGATAAAAAATGTATCATCATGAATTTGTGATCAAATTATGGTGAGATAATAGAGTTATAATTCTGTTGTATTTGTTGATCATTTATATCTTATTTATATAAAGGATGATTCATTTGATAAAATGAATGTCATGATTCATAAAGAATCATGACATTCATTGTAACATGTTGTCAACAACACATTGTAATTGTGTTGTTGACAGTTCACTGTATGAACTGTTAAATATTTGTTTTAACTCGATAAAGATCAGTTCGGTGGGTCTTAAGTATTTTCAGTAACTATATAATGGTGGGATGTATTATTTTCTTGTATGTAAATCTTTTCTTTTATCATGTATTCGGATGAAATGTATGATGTGTTTATGTTGAACTACAAATCAGTGTATGCGTTGAAGCATTGATTTATTTTATAATAATAAATAAATAGGTATGCGCCTCCCAGTTTGTAAATCGCCGAGTTATATCGTTAGCATAGAATCCATAGATCGTTGGTTACACTGTTTGCAGAAAATAATAAATAGGTATGCGCCTCCCAGTTTGGAAATCGCCGAGTTATATCGTTAGCATAGAATCCATAGATCGTTGGTTACACTGTTTGCAGGAATTTACATAAACATTATCGATATTTTCTAAGTTAAATACTCCATCGTTCATTAATTTTTTTCTTAAATTCTATATTTCGAATAAGGGTGTGTGGGTGTGTGTATATATATATATATATATAAAGCATTATTTGCTAAACAAGACAATTTAAAACATTTATTTTCATAAAAATGAGGTTGCCACTTTGTGACTATACAAAAGAAAAATTAAGGTATAGCTGTCATTCCATTTCATTTATTTCTATACCAATGAACAATTTTTCATCAATTTTTAACTTTTATAAAAATTTATTAATCATCCGCTGGAAACACATTTATCTGAACAAATACAGTGTTTACGAGTGGTTAACAGCATTTAAAATACCGAATAAGCAAAAGAATTTCATTACACAAGTTTTATATTTAAATTAAAATTTGGCACAAATAAATAAGTCGACTCGATCTAACAAAAAATGGAAATTTTCGTCTAATGATATCGATGAAAAGTATTTTAATAACAACCAAGATATTTATTTTGTTTACATTAAAAAACAAATTTCATTTTTTGAAATTCCATAATCTGAAAAGAAATAGTTTTGTAACACTAACTATACGAAATAAAAAATAAACAAATTATACGAATAATATTTTAACAATTGCACAACTCGATTTGAAAAAATGATCGTTTAAACAAACGTGATGTATTATCGGAAAACAATGGATCGCATCACATTTGAGAGAGATTTTGTCGAGAATCTGCGGGAAGCGTATTAGATAAAAGAAATTAGAAGAAAATTTGTATATAGAATAAAAGATTTTTAAATCGTTTATCAAAATTAATTCATTTTATGACAGTACTCTTTTATACAATGCCTGTTTGAAGAATTTTCTTAGTTATCTCCGCTTATTTTTATCATACATAAATTTACAACTATGGTAATACAAAAATGAAATACACAAACTTACAAATAGCGAAATATGCGTGTAGATACAATATAGATAAATATTAATACAAAATAACATTAAAATAGTTATGTTATGGATAAAATTAACTCGCACATATACTCGTATATTCTCTAAAGTAAATAATTATTACTAAGAATTGTGGAGAGCTTAAATGTTTCCACTTGACATAAATTTCAATAATAATTTAAATTTTTTTTCGTTATTAAATTTTTATATAAAAAAATGCAGATAAAATGAAATATTTCGATAGTTCGACGTTTGGCATACGATACGCTAACATATTTACATAGGATTTTTAATAAAATATATTCGCTATTCTTCCTTTTCAGTACCAGTACCACTTACTTTTTTATACTAAACCAATCTGACTAGTTCGTTAAAAATGAAAAAACTCATATGGCACACGTTATTTTCGTATTCACATAGCTTCTATACTTAAGAATTTGTCCTGTAAAAGTATACATTTTACGTAATGTGGTCCGAAATGAAAAACATTGGAAAATTTGATTTGTGCCATCTTTTTAAAAGCTAATATACCGTGGGTGATATATAATTTATTATTTTGAAATCTCGTTTCAGATCCGAGATCACATTTGATTGAGAACTGAAAAGGAGAAGAGCGCATAAATTATAGTGATATTAATAATTGTAGAAGAAAATGATATGTTACTATACATTATTTGACAGATGAACAATTAAATTACTGCTGAATGATTTTATATGAACGAGCATGTCTTTATTGGCAGCCTCTTTGATGAACATGTTCCATAACGGCCACTCCTGTAGATATTTGAGGTTTCCACAAATCACTAAAAGATTTCTGGCTCTGGTAATGGCCATATTAAAGAGTCGAAAATCCGAAAGAAAAGTGCAATTAGCTATATGCATTGTCTGAACGCAAGATAATATAATTATATCTTTTTCACGACCTTGAAAATAATCGATAGTACCTATTTCGACGTGATGCTTCTCTTTTATCTCTTTTGGCAAGTTTTTCTTTAAAATATCACATTGTCCAATATAAGGAGTAATGATGCCGACATTCCAATCGCACTTAATAAATCTGGATATTTCCGAACATAACTGAATAATAAAATGAGCTTCTTGAAGATTAAAAATATTACCAGGATTTTCGATGCAATTCTCACTATCCATCACATCAAACATGATGCAAGAATGCATTTTTGAGAAATGCCGATTTTTATCCACTTGTGCGGGAGTTATAACTTTATTTTGATAAAAATAGGAAGACGAAAAATAATAGATGTCCGAATGCATACGAAACTGTTCGTTCAAGACAAAAAAATTATTTGGAAAGGTATCTCCGAGATTTTCAAAATATGTTTGATATCTTTCAAAAAATGACACTTGATATTCAAACTTTCTGGCTACTGCCGATCCGACGTTGGCCGTAAGTTGTTGAGAATCGCCTACCAAAACCAGTTTTCTGATGTCGTATAATAAAGGAACGAGAGTTTCTAATTCAGTTAACTGGGTCGAATCGTCTATAACACAAGCACCAAAACGGCAAAGTCCACCATTGTTATACGTAGATAACAGAGCGCTGCATCGACAGTCTAGAATTGTCGTCAAAATGACATCGGCATTTTCCAGTATTTCCACCCTCATTTTGCCCCTTGTTTTTTCTGCATCGGCGTGAAATTTCGATTTCAGATAATTGACCCTTCTTTGATAAAACTTCCTATCACTTAACAATCGTTCCACTTTTTCCTGCGCACCACCTACATAAATTTCGTTTTCGTAATTACAAGCTTCGAGTTGACTTTTCATTCTGGAAATATCATTTTCTACAGCCAGCAATTTTAGGTGGTTATTCTGCAAATCTTCTTTATTTCTTTCGATATTAAAATTAATTAAATTCTCTATACAATGGGCTTGTAAATCAGGACGGGTGTATTCTTCTTTTCCTACTCGAACAAATCTTAATTCTCGCTGATAACTATTCTTAAAGAATTGTTGCAATTTAACTAAACGATAACAAATTTCGTCGACTGCGCAGTTAGTTTGAGTGATTACCAGTAATTTCATATTATGCGCACCACCGTCTTCACATAATAACTGTTGAATCAGTCCAATTATTGTATGAGTTTTGCCTGTACCCGCGGGTCCTGATAAAAAAAATATATGAGGATATGGATCATATATAGCTTCTGTTAAATCTAATATAATATTTTCCTGTTGTCTATTATATGATCCTAATGCTAACAATGATTTTGAATGTGTAGAAGTTTGAGATAATTTTGTGCAAGTTCTTTCCTGAGGACATAAAATGCTATTTATTAACACGGATTTATGAATGTTAAGAAGAGCTTCGCTTTGGATAATCAATGGTTTTAACTGGCAAATAGTTTCTATTTTTATTGGTTTTTGGAAATCTAACCGACCTTCTCTAGCTTTAGTTTTAATAGTTAATGATACAATGCTAGATTTTTCTTTCTGAGTTAGTGCGCATATCGGATTATATTGACGATCAACAATTATATCTTCCACTTTATAATCTTCGACGTAACCAAAAACTTGAGCTTGTCCATCATATCCTTGAAGATTTAAATATAAAATGACTAGATGACCCATATATGGAAAGTTTTTTCTCAATTTACTTTGATCATTTAGTAATGTCTTACAATGAAGGCTGATTATCTCTCTCTTAATTTCGTACGACGACACAGAAACAGAAACAATGCTGCTATTATTTATATTTCTCTTCTGCCAACAGTTTGTCACATATTGCCATATTTCTAACATTAAAAATGGACAATAAGTATCAAAATATTCATCGTAACAAACATATGATAGATTAGGTTTTCTAGCGTTACAAGTAATGTCTGGAGGAGGATCGATATTTGACTTTTGTTCATCTAGCCAATTAACATTCCAACTTCCTATTGTTGCTAACAAGTGATTTAAGGTAATAGGGATTGACGGTTTAGGAAATGGAAGAGGTGCTGGAATTCCTTTTTTACTTTTTTTAACACACCTTTTTGATAATTTTTCACTTTTATGTATCGATTGTTCATTTGTGTTTGGAAGCGAGCAATTTTCTATAGCTACATCTTTAGTACGAGATCTAAGAACATTTTCCCATCTGTTTTTTAATAAGCTGATACTTTTATTTTTTTGTGAGATTCTAGATTTTCTTTTAGGTTTTAATAAAGCTGGAATTTCATCCAGTTTTTCTAATAAAATAGTTTTCTTTGCATTATTATTTTTTATCTTTTCTTTTATTTCATGCAGATTATGTTCGGATGATGTTTTTTGATAAAGTGAATGTGATTTTTCAATTTTCAATTTATTAGACACATCATCTTTTCCAGGAATTTCTTTTAATTTTTTAAATTTTATTTTCAAACACTTCTCTTGAATTGATGATTTTACCACACTGTATTTATTTTCAGAAATAACTGACTTCACTTCAAATTTTGATTTTTCCGTTATATTGGTTTCATTAAAATCATCATCATCATATGCTTTTTCCTGTTTTATAGGAATCAGTCCTTTTAGTCCCAAACTATTAAAATTTAATAAAAATTCTTTATCATTTGATTTATATACTTCACTATCATTTTCATTTTTATTAGAATTAATTTCATTATCAATTGGAAATATTTCAGTATTTGAATCACTGTTATCTATGGTAAAATTTTTATCAATAATTGATAAGTTTGCTGAATTTTCACTGAAAGTATCTGTAATTCCTTTTAAGGTTTCTTTGTTATTTAATTCGATATTGGATTTTTCTTCGTGTAACGATTCATCGTCAGTACTACTAAGATCTTTAAATACTAATCTTTGAATTAAAATATCTTCATTTATTTTTGGAGTATCATCATCGTAACAAATATAATCTGCTTCAACAGTACTAATAACTGAAGAATGATTGCTATTTTCATTTATACTTTTATTACTATCATCATCAGGTAAAGAATTTTCTTCTGGATCCCAATCTATTACTAATGTGCATTCAGAACCTGACAGATTATCGTCATTACAATCATCAGATAAATTTTGTAATATATCAGTTTTTTCATCATCAATCAAATTATTTTCATATAAATCTGATAAAGAAAAATTATCTGTTGAATCGTTGGTTAAATTGTCAAAAGTTTGATCTAAAGGCTCTGTCTCTACACTTGAAACATCTGACTCATTAAGATTATTGCCAACAGAATATAAATCACCTGGAACATGTTCAATACTAAAAATATTTTTCTCTTCTTTTTCAACTTTAATATTAAATTTTGTATTTTTCTCCTTCTTTAAGATAATACCATTTTCAGAATGAATGCATTTTGTGTTATCTAATGTTGCAAGGACTACGGAATTTTTATTTAAGGAACTATTTATTAAATTATTCGTTTCTTTTATTTCGGGAAATGCTCGAAGCTGTGAAATATAAGGCACATTTTTAGAGTCAATGACTTGTAAACATTGATCATTTATGTTATCAGAAAGTTTTTCTTTCTTTACTTCTGAATTTTTGGCTTCATTTTTCTCTATTTTATTATTTCTTTTGTATCGCCTTCCTTTCATACTGTTTCAATAATATAGATTAATAATTTTGCCATTGTTTTATTATTATTATTATCATCCATTTTATGTATTTACCATAAAATTAATTTTAAATCTTGATTAATTACATGGTATTATATTAAATGTTCTTTCATTAATAAATTTAATGTTTCATATAATTATAATTTAATAATCAATATATCTTATCATATTTAGACTATTCTTCTGTTTGCATAAATTTTTTTGAATTAATTGAAAATAAAATTATATAAATATCTGTGAAAGCTTTAATTTACTCATAAATTATTATATTTTTTCAAATTTGGATATTTTTTTATATGAAGGTCAGCAATGAAATCTGTAAAGAGAAAATTAGAAAAAATCTAAATAAATTCAAAATATACAATTTTAAAATTTTTCTGACAAAATAAACAAATATTTGTAATTCATAACATTTATATTAATTTTAGCCAGCTTTTATTAAAAATTATTAGTAATACCAAATAAAAAAAATTAATACAATATTAACATTTTTTCAAAATTTAAAATGATCTCAAAGAGTTTAGTTTTAAATAAATATATTGTTAATTCAAAACCCTAAAATATTTTCGTTATTGTATTTTTTGTACATTTACAATCTATGAAATCCAATATCTTAGGATAAAGAAATACTGGATTCTAAAAAAGAAGACATCAAATATTATTGGCAAAAGTGCCATTATAAAAATGTGACTAAATAAATGATAAAAAACTTTGACAGTGATCAATCATTTTATCATCAAATATATTTAATAAATTAGTAAATATTTTATGGTTCTTAAAATGCGTGTTACAAAAAAATAACATACTTCATGACATGTATTCTTATAAGCTATGGTTTTTGATGTTCCCTAATAGGTAGAAACAATAACATTTTCTAGTAGAATGATTATTCTGTAATGAAAATTCCATAAACATAAACAACTGATCAGAATTAGCAAAAATATAAAATTAAAATTTAATAAATATAAACAAAAGATTTAAATATGACTACAATAGGAAATGAGATGTTTCCAGGGGAAAAAATGCAGTTGAAATGATAGGAGAGAGAGAACAATTATCATTTCTTTAATATGTAATATTTAGAAATCAATCAGATTTGAAATACATTTCAATGAATATTAAAACATATTGACAGTTGCTTATCAAGATTTCTCTGAAATTCCCTAATAATTACTGAACATCAAACACAAAAATTGTACAATCAAACCATGCTAAGATCCTATCTGTTTGAGACAATTTTGATGGCTAATTGAGGTTGGCGGTTTATTAAAAACGTGCATAGAAATAAAAATGAACTCCGAATTTATTAAATTTAATAAAATATAGTACATTTATATTTTACATTCAAACTGAACATTTCTAAAATACTGTATACACCTAGCCCTCAATTTACACAGTTTCGCTTTTACACGGTTTTTAAATGAAAACAAAAACTTTTTTTTGACTTCGTCATCATTTGATTTCGAATTATCATTTTAAATTAATAATTTAAAATAATAATAAAAATTCCATACTGTGACAAAACTAGTTTGTCTCAGCCACAGTATGGAATTTTTTTAGTTAAGCAAAATCATTTTTTAAAATAAAAAAAAAAATAACGTACTATATATGCGTGATGCAGTATTCGCATCACTAGAGAAATCTTGTGGGAAGCTATTAAATACTAATGTTTAACCGGAAGAAAACGATCAAGATATTTTTCGAACACATGAATGCACATGAGAGAATTCCTATATTTAAATTATTATGTATAAAAACCTATTTGTTTCGGTCTCTTGGCTACGTAGATTGTGACTCATTTTGAATATAAATTATGAATATAAAAACAAATAAAAAATAACAGTTTTCGTAAATAGCTGTCTATTAAAATTGACAATAACTTTTTCTCATTTGAAATTTTTTTTTTAATTTTAATTTTTATTGTTTGGTTGGTTCAAAATGGTTTTACCATTTTCTACTATAGAGAAAAAATTTTTAACTAGAAGGGGGTCTTCTAATGTGTGACGTCACGGTCAGGGGTCAAGCTTCGTGTGACGAAAAATGTGACGAAATAAAACGTGTTCAAAATAGCGTGATGCAGCCTATGAATGATCCATTCATAAAAAAGTTTTGCATTTTTAATTGAATAACTCCGTGATGTCACACTGCTAGATTGCACAGCTATGTCACATTTTCTTCATTTATTACATCCAAATTTGATTATTTGGTATATTAAAATTACCAGTCAGAATAATATTTTTGTTCTAGTATTGTATATAATTTTAATTTAATAAGATTTTAGAAAATAATTAAATTTTGAAGGAATTAACGATTTTTTTTTCGAAATTTAATTATATATATATAAATGATACAATGCTTACAATCTATGGTTCATTACAAAATAAATTTTTTCATGACGCAGACACTATAAAAAGATTTAGGCAAGTTTTTTTTTTAATCTTCGTTATTAAATCGAATCATGTGAAAAAATAACATTCTATATTTTTAATATATAAACATGTGATTGCATAAACAGTGTCTGCTTACACATCTGTGCATTAAATAATCTGAAGTAGACAATAATATATTTTAGTATATAATAAATCTTTAGGAGGAAAAATCTTAATATTTTTTTCGAATTCAGACTTCTTTACTTTCAATTCAAGGTCAGAAATTCAACGCTTCATGCAGTAAAATTTTTTAAAGAAATAATTTATTTATTTTTATTGTATTAATTGTTATACTTATATAAATCATTTCTATAAAATTTTATATGTATACTATGAATAGGAAACACGAAACTATCTATACTGTATATGCTAATATCATGCATTATACATTTTCTGATCATTATTCATTGATAAATCTGAGTGTTGTTGTTAATTGGAACATCTTCCTGACGTCATCTTTTGAGTCGTGATTTATCCTAAAATTATTGAATCTAAATTTAGTAGTATTCGAATTTTATATTCGAAGAAAAATATGAATGCGTATATATATTATGAGAATTAATTTACTGTCAAACCCCGATAAGGCGTCACCATCCGTTTAGGGACGACTTTGGCGGCTAATCGAGGTTGGCAGTTTGTAATATAAAAATGAAAATGAACTGCGAATTTATTAAATTTAATAAAATGAGGTATATTTAGCTCGTATATTTAGCATCCAAACTTAATATTTCTAAAAAACTGTATACAGTAAGATCCCGCTTAACGCTGTTTAGATATAATGCGTTTTTTTTTTCGAATTTTATTTATTTATTTTTTTTTATTCATTCACTTTGGCGTGGTTTTTCAATCCGTTATACTCACATAAATATGAAATCACACGAAGACGAGGAAGTTAGCGTTCTGAAAATGAGGAGCAAAAAGGAACTTGCAACGGATTTTCTCAAAACAAATTAGCCACTATTACGGAAATAACGGATCAGTTTATACAAAATGATCCAAATTTTGATAGAAGTTCAAAGGCAAGATGAAGTGTCATGGAGGCCATGTCTTGTTATCGACAATTGTTTGCTAAAGAGGAAAAGCGCTTTGTTTTGTTGGAATGTATACCCGCGTTAAACGGGGTCTTACTGTATTGAATACTATAGTACATGTACCGTTTATGTATAATATTATGTAGAAAACGTCCATTTGCTGTTCTGATCCTCTACTTTGAGTTCTCTGTAAAACACAAAGTACACGGCTTACTGTACATTGCTACTATTTTTATTTGTTCGGCACGCAATAAACGATGGAAACGATCTTAAAGTTTGTGCAATATAGCTTGTGAACCAGGCTTAGAGAGACACATGATTAATCGTTAACTCCATCTCTCCAATTCGCTGGTTACAAATTAATCCAGAGAACTTTTAATACTGTATATGCAGTATGGTTGAACTTCGGGGTGTAAGTCGTCTTACATGTCCTGGCGGATTAACGAGGACAAATATAATACAGAAAGGAATATTTGTTTAGACGTTTCTACTGGCGGATGGCGAATGGCGTCTTATCGGGGTTTGCCTATTCCATTAATATAAGAGCTGTTCCGCTAAATTTCTTGGCGGTCAGCTAGGGTGGCGGCTTACAGGGGAATGTCTTATCAGATTTTGGCTATATTTCCAATCCTTGATTACTTTTGAAAATATTTTACATTGAAATCATAACAACTAACCTTGCGTGCTGCAGTTTCCAAGGATCAAGTTTTCAAGATGCTATTTTTTGAGAGTATGTCTAAGGATGCAACATTTTTTAAAAATATGGTACAGTATTTGGCATTACTGGGCTTTTTTTTAATGAAAAATCGTTACTCTCCGATACTTATACGGAAAATATCGATATAGTACTTATAACATCGATATCAAAAATTTCATGAATAATTTTAAAGAAATAAATAAAAAAATAATAATTGTCCAAAATATTGGTAATTTATTAAATATAAAAATAAATGATTATTAATTTATCACACACAGATAATAATAATAATAATAATAAAGGACCAAAATAACAATTTATTTAAAAAGAAAATTTTATGGAAATTAAGATCAAAAATGCTCCGATTTGGCTACTTTTCAATTTTAATAATAACTAGAAATTCCCCGCTCATATAAATGAGCGGAAATATACTATTGTGATCTAATTTTATAATACTTTATATAACAGCATATTGTATAATGATAGCTTATCTTGCAAATTTATTTACTATATATTTTATTAAGCATTAGTTCAAATGTGTAGTAATTGCACGGGGGCCCGTGGAGGCTGCACTCCACGGGCGCCGTTCCCCCGACGGCCCCACTCCACGGGTGGGCCCGTGGGGCCCCCACCCTTCAATGGGCCCCAGGCCCGTCGGACCCATTGGGTTTCATCTCCCCGGTGGGCCCACAGCCCGTAAGGATATGAAACCCCACGGGGGGCCCCGTGGGGTGGGGCTGCACCACCAGGGATCAAGAGGCCCCCGTCGGGTGGGGGCCCACCCCCAACGGGCCCTGGACCTTGGGGCTCGGTTTCATCTCTTCGGTGGGCTGCACCCAGTTTTATCTCCCCACGGCACCGGGGTCCCCGTGGGGTGGGGCTGCACCCCCGTGAAGGGGGTAGTTTACAGCATGATGAATGGTTATAATTTCTTTGTGTGATAAAATATAAGCAAATTTCATTTGAGATATGTAATATATCACCATCGTAATTATGGATGTAGAACAGGCTTAACTGCAAATTCAACATAAAATTTCCTTTAAAATAAAACATCCAATGAAAAGGTTAAATAAGGTGTGAAAAGGTTAGCTGAACAGTATCCTGTATCATAATCAGTAATAATTCTTTTAGCTAAGTAATTCTGTAAAAATCCAATAATAGTAATGCAGGTAAGTTATCTGTTGCCCCTTTCTTTGACACTTAGCGCCATCTATTGATATTTATTGTCTTTTCTTTCTTTTCTTTTTTTATATTTTACGCCCCCTTTCCAATCAGGGAGATTACTAAGGGGGCGGGGCCAGTTCCAACCACGGGCTGCACCCACACCCGTGGAGGGGGGCCTGATGGTGAAGGACGGGGATCACCGGGCCGGGCCCAGCACCCCGAAAAAAATCCGGGACCAGACCCGGGATGCGAACCCGGGTCCTCCAGCGTGGTACGCAAACGCGTTACCACTCGGCCATCCGGCCGCCGATATTTATTGTCATAAAATAGAAATTCGGCTCCTAGGGCCCTAAAAAATGGCCAAATAAAAAAAAGATCTGTCGTCACAGACATCCGAAATTTAGACCTTTCTAACGATACCCTATTTATAGAAATCGGTACAGTGATTCGTCCGAAAAAGGGACTCCAGCCAGCCACGTTTAACTAATTATAATATAGAAGATTATTTCTATAAAATATTGATTCACTGAAAAACTGGATAATTATTTGGATAATTAGAATTACTGTTTGAATTTTTATTATACAGGTTAATTAGTTACTTTAAGCGTTAGCTAAGATTTCTAATTCGAAAAAAATGTACTTATTTGCTACCATAACTCAATTTTTACTTACCAGTTAGCATAACAAGTAAGTACACTCGAACCTGCTTTTGTGCGGTAAATAGGGACCGCATACAAAAATCCCACATAGAAACTATGTAATTCAAAGCCTCAAAAACCTCACGATGCAGCTAGAAATTGGTTTTCCAAACAAGAAAAAATTGAATTTCACACCGGAACATTTTTCGGTCAAGAGCTATGCTCGTTAATCACTGGACAGTTATCAACTACTGTTACTAGATGGCGCAATATGTACAAGTACAGTAATATATGGTGGGCCATATGCTGGATTCTTTTTAATTTGCTTGTTATTTTGACAGCCTTCTGTTGTTTTCTTTTTAAATTATCATTTTTTAATTAATTTTTTTATTAATATACATTTGATGGAATTTTTTATTATACGCAGCACAAAAATTCGCACAAAAAGGACTGCATAAAAACAGGTTTGAGTGTAATATTACACTCAAACCTGTTTTATGTACATATTACAAAGATTTTGCAACAATAGTGTAAAAATTCTGACATTGCTATATTTACAACCACCGTAGACTAAACAAGCTTGTTATCTCGCAAGAGGGCGCTGAAACACCTGTCGCCTAAAAATTCAGTGTGTCGCATATTAGTATTGTAAGTACAGTAACCCCTCGTTTAATGCGGTTAATTGTTTCCACAAACTTCGCGTTATACGAGACTCACATTACATACAAAAAAGGGGTTAGGTTCTGAAGCCCTTTTTTTGTTTTTAATTACAAAAACAAAATAAAATATGCAATAAAATTTTTTATTTAAATCAGATAATTTGTGTAACTTAAGAAAACCTAAAAACTTAAATATGAAATTATAAAAATTAAAAATTATATTCGCATTTCATTGCACGTAACCCATTAATTTACTAATCCGCATCGCTGTCTTCGAGAACAAAATTTGTAAACCGCGTTGTGAGAGTACCGCGTTAAACGAGGGATTATTGTATAAAGTGCGATAAATCTAACAATAATGTATCAAAAATCAAAATATCTCATCAAAATGCGAGCGACCTGTTATGTTTTCCAAAAAAGTTAACAGAAATCTTGACAGAAATTCAAGATTCATGTTATTGAGAAACGTTTCATTGATCAGCCGATCGATCGCCATTGAATTATTGGCCTGCTCAATTATGAATTATTACCCTGCTCAATTATTACCCTGAGGGGGCGAGGGGCCGTCTGAATTTTAAAAATATCAGTTTTAAAATTTAAAAGCATATACAGATACAGAACTATGTCAAGGCGGTTTCACATAGCCAGCGATAGCGATTTGTTATGCGTTAAAATCAGCGAGTTGAGTTCTGAGAGAAAAGCAGCGACTAAATCGAAGTTGAGATTGTAGCTAAGATAAAATTCTACTTTTTTAGCTACAACTCTCTCTTCTCAACTGGCAACGAGGTTCTAGAATTAAATTAACATGGCAAAACGATCAGTGTTGTTGAAATATAAGTCACTACTTTTGTCCATTTTAAGTTTCTTTTCATTCTGATATGTCTCCATAATTGCTTATAGATGGTCTTCAATTTGTTAAACTACAAGTTCCCTATGTGGCAAAATCTAAAATGGCGTCACTGTTCTTCAAAAATCGCTGATTTTCAGCGAAAATATCCAGTCGGGTTGGATTTAGGCGATAACGTCTTTTCTCGCCAAATTCTAGCCTTTTTGCGAATATCGCCGAGATGCGCGATAACATCGTGATAGCGACTGCGACAAAATAATGACAATAATTTTGTCGTTTCTTCTCGCTTCTCGCAAATCTCTGGCTATGTGAAACCGCCTTAAGCGTTTCCACGGGGTCAATTCGGTCAACCAGATACTCATTTCAAGCGAAATGTTCTTAAGAAATAATAATAGTAAAGTTGTTTCTCAAACAATTAAAATAATTCCAATATATGAATTATGAATTATTTTCAAACCAAGAGTTTTGCTGTAAAGCAACATATAAAATGAAAACGACAAAAGTTATTATTAAATATAATTTCAGTTCAATAAAAACTAAAGCTGAGCATTTTGTTCTCTGTGGAATTAAAATATTAGAAGAGAACTGTTCTGATATATTAGTCAAAATTCAAAGAATTGAGAAACAGGGAAAAGTAGTTTTTAGTTGGGATCTTATCCAATTAAAAATCTAAAAAAAAAACAACAAAAGTGAAATACATAATTTACAATCAAGTCGTAATAAATTTGATTTTAAATTTCTATACTTCGACTAATTATAAATTCCGTATATAAATGGTTTGTGATTTTGATGATAAATTTTTTACTGATTTAACTTTCCTTGACCTAAAACATTTTTTTTTTAATATGAATGAATGAAAATTTCAAAACAAGCATCTATTAAATTGAAAAATAATTTTATACCGTAATTCAGTTATTTCTGAATATTCCTGTAAAATATAAAAAAAGTAATTTATATAAATATTTTCTAGAAAAATTTTGTTACGAAATAATATTTTGAAGATACGAAAATATTGTAAAACAACAACATCCACAAGAAATGGAAGAATTTGAAACTATAGAAATAATGGGCGAATTCCAAATCTCAACAGACTAATCAGTTATGAGTGATCAGAACCAATCAGCAAGAAACTTGTCTGATTAACTCAACACTGATTGGCTTGATCACTCATCCCTGATTAGTCTGTTGAGATTTGGAATTCGCCCTATATGTTGAAAAGAACAAATCTTCCAAAAATGTCCGATCTGTTCTATATTTAAAAAAAAAGACATTGTTGCCAACAGGTAATAACTACGGTTTACGGATAATTCGCCCCCCCTGTAGATAATACGAATTTGTCAAATTTTTCAGATAAATACGATAGTTAAAATTCTAATTTAATTATTTATTAACAGATGGAAGCACTTTAGACAAAATTAGGATAATTCAATCGTTAAATAATTAGAATTAATTTAAAATATTTCCGCTAGAGGGTTTTTGGCGAGAATTTATTAGTTAGTTCATTTATTTAATCTTAATAATTTATGTAAAGTTATGTTATATAAATAATTTAAAACATTTTAAATTTATGATAATATTTTATTATTATTTAATACAATTTTTACTTATTTAAAATCGTGATTCTTTGTATCAATCGTTTTAAATTTATGATATTTTATTATTATTTAATACAATTTTTACTTATTTAAAATCGTGATTCTTTGTATCAATACATTTTCTAAGGATTGATACCAGATCATGAATCTAGCCGGTGTTTTCCTATGATTTTTTTTTTTTTTTAATGCATTTATACGAGAAATACATTCAAGAAAATCTTGTAAATTATTTTTTATTCCTAAATTTTGATAATTAATTTATTAATAGCTTATAATCAGTTTTTATTCTAATTGAAACGTCATTAAATAATTTTGAATCTAAGAATTATTAGTAATCGTAACAATTAAAAACGTTTTAGGTTATGGAAATTTCTCGTTATTTGCATGACGAAATCGTGAATTCTTATCAAACTACTGTATTTTGAATGAATAGAACAGTTTCGAATTCCTTATTATTGGAACTGTATTTTGTTTTATTTTCTATTGATTACGTAATATAAACAAGCAATTTTGGAAAAAAAAACTAATCGCCTGTTTTATGAACATATTCTTTATTTTTAAAATGATTAAAATTTATGTCAAATTCGATATTAGTAGTTTGACAATACTGTTAAATTTTATAAAATTCGATCAAATATTTTAAAAGTTATTAGGAATAAATGTTTGGGTTTAAGCATCTATCATCATTAAATGATTAATTTAATGACTTTTTCTTCAATCTATTAAATTAAATACTTAAAATGCATTTCATGACCGCGCGTAAAGCAATTCCTTACCATTTTGGAAGTCTGGGATCCCGCATCTCCAGTTTTTCAGGAAGAGTCCTGAGTCGGTCCATTAAACACCATCCTTCAACCTTTCCGTTAATCTCATTATGAGTGATGGGCAGAACCGGCCCTAAGGTAGTCGGCGCCCTGCTGCAAAGTTCTTTTATAGTGCCACCTATACTTTTTTAAACACAATAGTGGCTAAATAATTTTGTAAAGCGCCCCCATACGGTGGAGCCCTGATGCTGGGCATCACTCGCATCGTGCCTAGGGCCGGCTCTTGTGATGGGGTATAAAAATGGTCACCGACAAAAATATTCTACGTGTGATTCGGCGGCTTAACTAAAATTAAACATAAATGTATTTTTATCTTTAAATATTGAATAGAAAATAAAACATCAATAGTAAACATGTTTTCTTTTATTTTCATTCTTTTATTTATCAATATCAGTAATTAAGGAACTAGCCCAAACAGCTCAATCAGATATTATGACTTCATTTTGAAATACAGAGAAATTTAAATAATGTTCATATCTTGATCAAATAAATTGTTATGTATTAATTTATAAGAATATATAAATTTTTTGTTTATTTAAATTGAAATGCCATTTCAATTTAAATAAACAAAAAATAAAATGTTAACTGTTACTCCGTCTTCAGAAAAACTATTTTAATGTTGTATTATATTAAACATATTTACTTATTTATTGAATAATTATTTTTTTCTGTTCTAGGAATATGTTTATCGACAGACATAGACTTTTTGTTCCACATGAATCATTCCAGATATCTAAGAGAATTCGAGTTTAGTCGAATGAAATATTTACTGGCTACAGGTATGGTAGTGACTGCAAATTCTCTGAATGCTGATATAGTAATAACAGGCGTTACAATTCGATATAGGAGAAGCATAAGAATATTTGATGTATACAGAATATCAAATAAGGTAATTTTCAAATAAAAACTGTTTAGCTTCTTCGGGTTAGGGTTAGTTTTATTACGCCGCCATATCCTCATGGGATATTCTATATCTGGCGGCGGCCACTTGTAGAGCCCATCACAGGCTGGCCAACACCCGTGATGGGGTCAACCGGATGGTTGAAGGATGGGGTTCAACAGGCCGGGCCCGGACCCCTCCTGAAAAATTGGAGGTGTGGGACCCGGATTTGAACCCGGATCCTCCAGGGTGGTAAGCCAAAGCTTTACCACGCGGCCATCCGGCCGACTTTAGCTTCTTCGGATATGATATAAACTAAAGTGTAACATAATCTATAATGTATGATGATGATGCTAAACATGGTCTATAGCAGGGGTGGCCAACAGGTCGATCGCGGGACGATTTGTAGTCGATCTTCGTAAGTTAACTGACGACTCTCTTACTGTATAGTGCCTTCTCTAGACAACTAAACCCAAAATTTCGCTTTATTGCTGAGTATGGCCCAAAACAGAATAGCCAGTAGCGGCAGAGCATTTAGACAAAATTCTAAATTCGCTGACGATGCCAATATGACACCTTTGAATTGACAGTTGTGAAAGTGGAAGTCAAGTATTGTGTTTGAGTTTTATGATTTAAAGTAAAAGGAAAAAACCGTTTCCGTGCCGGATATCTCGTTTTGGGCTAATGTCGTTTTGGGATATGTGGTTTTGGTCCTTTCTCTACTTTCCCCATCAAACGAAGAATTTCGAAGGTAGATCGCGAACTCATTGTTAACATATAAAGTCGATCTTAATGATAAACAAGTTGGCCACTTCTAGTCTATAGTATATATTTGTTCTTGTGTAGCATCATATAGATGATGTTAAACAAGTTAAAGAATAAATATTTAATAGGCATCATAAAAAATATTTTCTTTCTTTTTAATCAAAATTTAGAAAAATTTGTAAGATTTCTTACAACAGATAATAAATCTATTATCTTGCACTTTTCATTCATAAAATTTGGAATTTTTTCTACTTGAAGACAACATCGGAAGTCAGTATTGAGTCTTCTGGGAGCGGCATATTAACAATTTTTGTGACGGTATTAATGTGAACGAAACAATTGATTTCGATGTAAAAGCTGTCAGTAGGAACGATGTTTTTTGTGTAATCGTGCCATTTGGTTTTCAGTTTTGAATAAACATTTCAATGCGATTTGTTTCGTTTGACTGCTAATCATGCAGTCTTTCGAGAACGATTTAAAATTACAAATCTCCGCCATTTTATAACTGTTAGGATCAATTGAAATGAGCATAACATTCATTGCGCATCTGATCATCGTGTGTGTGTGTGTGTGTGTGTGTGTGTGTGTATATATATAGGTGGGCCGCAGCCATAAATCATTAAATGGGGCCATCTCTTGACAGGCTCCCTTACAGTGATCCCCTCAAGAGCTTGCAAGGCACCTCTGAGAGAATCTTTATCATTACATGTGTGGACCTCAACCTTTTCTTATTTAAAAATAAAAATAAATATTTTTTACTATTCTCATTATTTATTTTGTTTTTTTTGAAAAATTCGAAAACCGGTTTAACTGGTTTTTTTGAAATTCTGGAATTCGAAAACCGGTTTTTTCAAAAGTCGGTTTTTGTATAAACCCTAGTAACAACTTTCTCACTCTACCTGTTACTTCAACCACCCAGTTGGATTTAATTTGCTGTTGATTACCCAATTGATACCTCATTCAAATTCCTTTTGAAAATGTCTTATATCAGAGAATTTATTATTAATACATTTATTTTAAGAGTATACAAAATCCACAATATCATCTTTTGATACTTCTCTGGGAACACCATAAACCAGAGATTCTCAAATTTTTTTTTCCTTGCCACATACATTTGTTTGCTGCATTAAGGGGACTGTAATATGCTATATCAGTAGTTGGCAATTGGTTGGTGTCATGAAAAAAGTCTGACTTCTAAAAAAATCGCCTACAAAAAAACTCTTGACTTCTCAATTCATGAATGCCATAGGTCAGTGTTTTCCAAACACTGGTGCAATAATCTATTGCAAAGGGACGTGCAAGAATTAACAAAAACATCATTTTTGAGACAAACAAACAAAAAATAAATTCATATTGGTATCGAAAAAAATATATCTGTTTTTTGAGAAATTGTTTTAAATTTTTCAGTATATATAAAATAAGAAGATAGCTGCATGCCGGAACAGCTTTCATCATGATTTACAAACTTAATAAATGAGTTAAATAAAAATCTAAAATCAGATGAAGAATTTATTGAAGTATCTAAGATTGAAGAAATTTATCAAAAGTTTTCATTTGCAAATATGATTAAAAATTTAACTGTTTATTTATATACATAGCAAAGCAATGCAAAATTGGTGACTGCAGCACTGCAAAATGATAAGGTTTTTCAGAAACGATTAATTATAAAAAAAACATTTTTTTTTTGTATTGAAGTGTGAAATCTTAAATTGTGAGATTTTCCCCCTCAGCTCTTTTTCATGCATTGTAAAATTTTATGTGCGCATCAGGAAGGACTGCTGATAGTGCTTAGATGTAAAAAGTAAGTGTTATCAGGAAGGACTTAGCAAATTTGGAAAATTCTGATTTTTCCAGATTTAAAAAAATTTTTTAATATCAGAATTTTTATTTCATTTTTTTCACGTGGGAGAGAAAAATTCTGTGCTTTCATTAAATTCATGACTGTGCGTTCTGGGCCACACGTAAAAGCTTGGTGGGCCGCAGCCATAAATCATTAAATGGGGCCATCTCTTGACAGGCTCCCTTACAGTGATCCCCTCAAGAGCTTGCAAGGCACCTCTGAGAGAATCTTTATCATTACATGTGTGGACCTCAATGGTCACACTACCTTTTCTTAACTTTCTAAGAGACTTAACTCCAATACCAAGAGCATCTGGGTAAATGCTCTCTTTTATTTTCTTTTTGATGATTTCAGAATCATCAGTTTCAATCAAAGGTTGCACAATCAAAACCTCAGATCTTGATTGCTTCTTTACCCCAACTTTGATAACTTCAGCATAAGTCAGCTTGCCCTTGCTTACCTGCATCTCAATCAGATGCAAAACTTTATTAAGTTTTTTATCAATCAATATCAATTTTACTTGTAAAGACACCTGTTCTTCAATAAGAGAAACAATACACTGCACTTTGTCAGTAATAAAATTAAAATGTTCCTTGGTCTCCATTCTGGAACCACTATTTGACAACAAATATTTTATCAGATCAGCTTGTAATTCTTTTGTGATGCTCAGATGGGATCTTTCCAACTGAACATCATCACTGCCTCTGGAGGCAGCATCCCTACTCAAATTGGAGAGATCCATGTCATCTGAAGAACCAGTTAAATTAAAGAGTCATCCATGACTCCTGGTATTTAGCTTCACCCTGGTTGGAAAATAACCAAAATTGGGGTTACTGACAGACTACACCATGTATTTAAAACACCTGAAAGAAAATATAAAAAAGATTTTGTATGTATGGAAAGAAAATTTTGGTATACAAGTGAACTTCCAAGTCAGAAATCAGCTAGTACAAGCAATAAAATAGCACAAAGAATAATAGTAATAGTATGCACAACCACTAAAAGCAAAAGGATTTCAAAAGACTAACTGGGACCGTAGTCTAATACTTGTAGTATAATGAAAAAGTGAATTTGATATAATAATTTATAAACTTATGAATAATTAACATTAATTAGTGTAGCTATTGTCATGCGGAGAGCCAACAGCCAAGAGTTAAAGGAAGAAAAAATTTTGATATTCCAAATATTTAAAAATCTTTATAAATGAGAACATGATATAATATTCAGGTTTAACAAAAACAGTTAAATAATTTAAATTTATTCTATAGAGAAAATTAGTTTAACAATAATAAAAATTTTGTTTTATTAAATATAAAAACTTATATTTTCGTTTGTGTGTCTTAAAGTCATAAATCAAAATAATTGAATACTAAAAGATGGTTTTTTTTTAAAGAGTATTTTGAAATAGTAAATGAAGCCAGCCATAGAAATATTATCAATGGACCTTAGCAAGAAATCTAGGACCATGGCTATATCTTACAAATAAAGGTTAGTATATATATATACATACTAGCCTTTATTTGGAAGGTAATAATAATACAATAATATTACAATAATATATACAATAAAATTTTTATATATTATTTTGACTTATGACTTTAAAACACCTGAAAGAAAATATAAAAAAGATTTTGTATGTATGGAAAGAAAATTTTTATTGTTGTTAAATTAATTTCCGTATTATTGAACTTCACATATATCAAAATAAGAACAAAATCTAAGTGAAAATTTTTTCTTATTTTGTTTAGAAGTTCTTCATTAATGAATTCCCAGTTAACAAGTTCCCAGATTTGCAAGTTTTTGAAATATGAATTAGCAAAATTATTGAAAATATGAAATTTAATTGCAATAAACAAATGCTAAACATCTATAAAAAGGCATTTCAATGCATATATATAACTATGCAGTATAGTATAACTGAGTTTATAGCAAAAACACCATTACTCAAAGTAGGAAAAATCAAAATGGTGGACAAAAAGCAGAAGCAATGCGCACTGGTTTTATCGGCATATTATGTAAATAACTTCCTTTCCCTGTTTCTGTTTAAGGCAGTAGTTCATCTGTATAAAACAGCATCTATTTATCTCTTAATAATAATGAAAAATAAAAATGCTTTAATATTTATATGATATAAATGATTTATTATTATAAATAGCTTGATTTTAATGGCTATATTTTTATTTATTTAGATAGATAAATCATTATTTAATCATAAACTATTGATTTTGTTGGCCTTTACTTAATTTTATTGTGGTCAAATTGCATTTCTGAGAATAGATCCTCTGAGTTTCAATTTTCCACAGACATAATATTAATCTTAATTTACATGATTTTATTTTATGAGCAATTTCCAGGTCAAAATTAACTTGTAAAGTCAGGAACTATATATATATATATGTAGTTTTCGTTATTGAAGAGTGTTCATAACTTCTGCTGTAGTAGATGATGATAAAAACAAATGAAAGTAGCACTTTTTAGCAGAAAAACAAAAAATTAAGTGGTAACGTTTTTGATCTGTTCTAGGACCATCTTCAGCCGTTAGATTTAAAGACTACAGAAAAAATAAACATGAGCCATGTGTAATTTTGGCGTCGTGCCAATAGATGTTGATGTTGTGTTCTAAAGTATGTATAGATAAAGCTGTGGTGGTTGCACCTTTTAATATACTGTCTTTATGTTCTTTTAATCTTTGGAAAAAGCTACAACTAGTGAAGCCGATGTAGTTTTCATTTCTGTTGAGGTCAATGTTATGGAACGGAATGATGTAGACATCTGAATTTCTTAGAGAATTGATGGGGTGCTTATCATTGCATAGGTGATTAAAAATATTATTAAACTTTCTATAGGCTATTTTAAAGCCGGTAATGCTTTCCACTTCTTGTTTGAGCTTCATTAGTGGAGAAGTTTGGTGCCAGGCGTGGTATACTGAGAACTGTGTTGATTGCCAAGGGAGTCTTGTGCTGAGATTTTTTAACTTGATCTAGGATATTTTTAAGAAAAAAGTTGTTATAACCAAGCATTTGACCTTGTTGAAAGATAGTGTTAATTTTGGCAGATCTGTCTTTATAGTGGTTACAGTGAGTGAAGGAGCATTTAAAAAGGGTTCTAAAGGCAGTAGTTTTAATAGATAGTTGTCAGACGAAGATTTAGGGATAAATATAGGAACATATGTTGTTTTCTATAGACAGAAGTTCTATATTTAGAGCTATCAATAGTGATGTTGATGTCTACAAAATGGACGCAGGTTGCACTATTTTGTTTTAGTTGCAATCTTAGGCCTAAAGTCAGGTCAGTCATCTCAGTTACATTAATGACTACGTTATTTTGCCATATGAAGGCAGGCATCCTGGTAGAACTAGTAATTCAATTTAAAGAAGAAACAGTAATTCCTAGATTCCGTCCCCCTTATTAAAATCCATAAAAGATATGTTGGCAACATTTTTGCCGCATGGCAAGATAACGTAGTCATTAATGAGTTTGTAACTGAGATGACCGACCTGAGACTGCAACTAAAACAAGATAGTGCAACCTGTGTCCATTTCGTAAACATCAACATCACTATTGATAGCTCTAAATATAGAACTTCTGTCTATAGAAAACAACATATGTTCCTATATTTATCCCTAAATCTTCGTCTGACAACTATCTATTAAAACTGCTGCCTTTAGAACCCTTTTTAAATGCTCCTCCACTCACTGCAATCACTTTAAAGACAGATCTGCCGAAATTAACACTATCTTTCAACAAGGTCAAATGCATGGTTATAACAACTTTTTTCTTAAAAATATCCTAGATCAAGTTAAAAAATCTCAGCACAAGACTCCCTTGGCAATCAACACAGTTCTCAGTATACCACGCCTGGCACCAAACTTCTCCACTAATGAAGCTCAAACAAGAAGTGGAAAGCATTACCGGCTTTAAAATAGCCTATAGAAAGTTTAATAATATTTTTAATCACCTATGCAATGATAAGCACCCCATCAATTCTCTAAGAAATTCAGATGTCTACATCATTCCGTTCCATAACATTGACCTCAACAGAAATGAAAACTACATCGGCTTCACTAGTCGTAGCTTATCTCAAAGACTAAAAGAACATAAAGACAGTATATTAAAAGGTGCAACCACCACAGCTTTATCTATACATACTTTAGAACATAACATCAACATCTATTGGCATGACGCCAAAATTATACAATACGTCAATCACAGCGACAGAGGTTATTTTGCTGAAGCGCTACAAATTCAACACCAAGAAAAATCTGAAGTTATCATCAGCACGCAGGAACCGGAAACGCTCTCAGCTGCCTGGAAATGGCTTAAAGCACATACCACGTGACTCCTGTTTATTTTTTCTGTAGTCTTTAAATCTAATGGCTGAAGATGGTCCTAGAACAGATCAAAAACATTACCACTTAATTTTTTGTTTTTCTGCTAAAAAGTGCTACTTTTGTTTGTTTTTGTTTTCATTATTTAATCTGCTTAATAAAATCTTAAGTATTGACTTTACTTGCTCAATAAATGCTCAATAAACTTTACTTACTAATAAATGCTAATGATGAGCATAAGTATTGACTTTATTTGCTCAATAAATAAAGAGTAGTGATGACTTAAAATAACAAAAAATTGTGAATTTCTTTCACACAGACATCAGCTCTTATAAAAAGGAAAGTTTATTGTTATAAAATGTTTTGGTCTTTCTAAGAAACCCACTTCAGTATACACACTTTTTTAAATGAACATTTTTAGAACATGAATTTTTAATATTCTAAAACAATTTTTTTATAGCAAAGTTCAACTCTTACTAGACTGAAAAATTGGATGTTCACATATCCCTAATTTTAAATATTAATTATAATTTCAAGGAACTTTTCTTTAATTTATTGTAATTTTTAAAAATTATTTAATTATTTTATAAATGTATATATAAGCCGATCTCCTAACTTCAGAATTTAAAAATCAGTAAAAATGTGATACCCATGTATAAGCCAATCCTCAACTTTCAAATATTAGAACATTATGACAATCATTGAGATAGATAAATAATTTCTTTTAATTTATAATTTAAACAATTATCCAAATCCAGTTCATTATTGGAATAAATAATCCCACTTAAATAAAAATTCAAACTTATTAATTACATTGAGATACTGTGATGCAACACTAAGAGAAAGCTGGAAGAGAGCAGGACATAATTGTGTCACATTGCATCCAATCACATTTTTCAGGAGAAAATATCAATGAAATATCAAAAGTTTTCATCATTTCTGAATCTTAACAAAATTTAAATAATAAATTAAAGCATGCAATGAAAGTGGAAAGCTAATCAGCATGCACAATCATTAAAAGCACAAACTCATGTCTGAAATTGGTTATAAAATAATCATTCTATATTTTCTAAATGATCAAAAGTATCAGAAAACATACATAGTATCAATTAGAAAGACTAGTATATAGATTGCTACAGTTCCATTTAATGTTAACTGATAATACACATGATATTGGCCATCACGTTTATTTGATTAAAAGATTGGTTTATATATTTCTGATTTTATAATAATATGAACAATCACTCAGATCTGCATATTTTTAATAATAAAACTGAGAAATAATTTTTTACAAATTAAAATGATGGATTGCATTGCTACCAAAGAGCATGCTAATAATACAAAGAGGACACAATACATCCTATTTATATATTTTCACTCATATTTAATCACTATCCAATATTTAAATATTTAAAAAAATATTAAATTATGTACAGTCATATATATCCACATATTTTTAGTAAAAAAATTGAAAGAATCAGTAAGATAATGGTTTTTGTTAGAAACAAATATTGAGGATCATGCAGTTGGCATGAAGGTGCAACAGAAATTATTATTGCAACTAATTCAATGAATTTTCCAATTTTTTTTGCCGCATATATAACTCATTATTCAAAATTATTTTATTGCAAAAATTCCTCAGCTTATACATGAATATATACAGTAATAATTTTATAACTTGAAAAATTAATCTAATATGCAAAAATTATAAATGCAAAAATATTATCAAATTATATAAAAAATTTGTTATTAAAAAAACAGAGGTAACTTTTTAGAAACTATAATAAGTTCTGTAAGGGATTTGAAATAATTAATATTTTATCAAAAAATTTAAAAGTAATTTATTTAGAAAAAATATATTATTACCTTTAAGACCAGGCCTTCCAGGTAATCCATCAAAACCATTTAAACCTGGATCACCTTTTTCACCCTTTAATCCATTTAATCCAGAAGGTCCAGGGTCTCCAATCATGCCTTTTAATCCTTGCACACCTGGATATCCTATATCACCACGATCACCTTTATTTATTTCTGATGAGGGTAAGCCTAATAATGAAACAATAAAATATAAAAAATAAAATATATTAAAATTATAATATATATATAATATGAATTTAAATTAAGCTATTATATTTTATTTATAAACATTACATTTACTTGCATAAGATATAATTAATAGATTGAATGAACATGCATAAAATTTGATGCTTGAAGATAGATTATAAAATCAATTTAAACTTCTTTTAGTTATTATTAAAATGCTATTTAAAGTTTATAAAGAATTTCTGAAAATTTTTAATGTTTATTTTAAATTTAGGTAATTAAGATTTTTAGACTCCATTATCAAACTCTTTAACAAGAGATTCATATATTAAATTGCAAAATTCCACAATTGATTCTGAAAATTATATAGTGAACTTTTAAAATAATTGCACTCAGAAGAACTGCATATTTACAAACAATAGCACTTCCCCATCATTTTGAAAAGATATCACTAATGCATTGTAAACAAAAATGGCAATTCAAAATTCATTATATTATAAACTACTATTGCCAAATTTGTTGTTAAGGAGCTGTCTAACTTGGAAAATTTTGATTTGTTTATGGCTTGAAATTTGGCCTTTTTATTGAAAAACATTGGCTTATTTCGTTTAAATTTGACTTTTTATAAAACCATTTTTATCACAATAATGTTAATCATATCCAGGGCTGCCGAGAGAAGTTTTCTGTCCTGTGACAAGTCTGTGGTCTGGACCCCACTTAAAAAAGTGCATCACTTTGATTTAATAAAAAAAGCCATATAAACAATTAAACATTTATTTAAAAAAGTAACAATAAATTCAAAATTCGATACATTACATATCATGTTATATATAAAATACTTTAACTTTATTTTAACACGACTGCTTTGGGTGGTACACAATACGCTCTAGCAGTGGCCTGCGAATTATCGAACAGGTTATGTGACACGTCAGAGCCTGATGGTTGGACCTTTTTCAATGCCTGGCCTGTGACAAAAGTCACTGATGTCACCCCCTCTCGGTGGCCCTGATCATATCTAAAGACAAAGATTGATTGAAGGAGGGAAATAAGATGATAAATTTTAATTACATTCAACAAAAGTTGCAAACATGTTCAGTTTTTCAAATATTAAAAAATATGACTTATTTCTTCCAAAATACTTTTTTTAGAACTTTATTTAGCTCATTTCTATACTGATATCAGCATTACTTATATTAATTCATTACATTTATTTATTATGTTTTATAAAAAGCTAATGAAACTAACAGAAAATTTAACAACGGTATCATTTAATCTCTGATGATGTCACTCATGTATAAGAGTGACATCTCAGAGATTAAATGATCTCTTTATACCGTTTCTTAAATTTGGGTATGCTGGTCAGTTTAATATGCAATATTTTTGAAATAATATCTAAGGTAATGGTTCTCAAACTTTTCTGATTAGCAGCACAAAGTTTGAAATATTAAAATATTTGAAAAATTTTCTAGCAAACTTTGTGGACTAAATAAAAAAATTATAATATACATCTATAGTATTAGCAACATACCTAGTTATTCTTCTGATGCATTAATGTGCTGTGGAATACCATTTGAGAACTATTGATATAAGGTTATACAGTTTTTCATGTGTGTGTTAAAAATTATGTGGAAGAATACTATCTTTCCATTTGAAAGATTCAAGATCAAATTCTGGTTTCCTGTTTATTTTTTAGTGAGTCCTAAATTGGCTGTTGATTCTTATCCTTGCATTGGCTGATTTCATTTGAAGGATCAACTCATGATGGAGGATAATTTCTCTATTGCCTCATTACCTTTTTATGCAAATTTTTTGATGGAATAAAATATAATGAGTTTTTAAGTTTAAAATTAAATACAGTAAGAACCCCATATCTGCAGGAGATAGGTTTCAAGCTTTTCCGTAGATACCTAAAACCATGAATAGTAATGAACACTATTATACATGCTGTACATATCTATGATAACGTTTAATTTATAAATTAGACATAATAAGACATTAACAATAATAATTAATAATAAAATAGAACAATTATAAAAGTTATGTAAATGTGGTCTATGATTCTCTCTCTAAAATATTGTTTTATACTCACCATTCTTTGTTCTTCTTGTGATGATGATGACAGAAAGAAAGAGAAGATTGTACTCATTTGTTTAGCTTTAGAAAAACAAAAAGTGAGATGATGTGATATGATGAAATGAACTTAAATTATGAATGTTTACTATATTTCTAAAGTTTTTATTTAAATTTTTTAGAATGTGGTCAATTGTAGTTAAACGAAACTGTGGATATGAGGGTTTCACTATATATAGTATTGAATCTGTAAAATAAAAAAAATTTTGAAAATTCTAATAAGAAATTATGTGGATTGATTCTTAAAAGACAATGCAATTTGCAGTCATAAATCTTCATACCATGATAAAAAATTTTAAGAGATATTTTTTTAGAAAATTCTTTTATTCTAGAAAACTCAAAGTTGAATCATTCAATCTTAAATGAGCAAATTATAGATAAGCCTCATTCAAAGTCACAAAATAATGTAGTCAGTTTTAACAAAAACTTTTAAATCTATATTAAAAGAAAATCATTGTTTATAATGCTGTGTAGGAGGATATTTCTGACAGAATAGAAATAAATACATGAAAAATGATAATATATTTGGTTTGATGAATAATATTTAATATATAACTTGGAAAATAATTAAATTAATGAAATAATTTGATAAGTTTTTGAATTTCTGTCTTATGAAGATAGTTGATATGGATAAAATAGCTTTATTAACTATTTTATCTAGATTTATTCTTTTGCAATTTGAATGGATATTACTTGTATCCATATACCTTGTATTCAAGAATACCAATTGTAATCAGTATAAATAATTTTAAATATCAAAATAAATGCTAAAATAATTAAATTTAAAAATAAATAATTTAACATCCCTAGCATAAGTAGCTGTGCATCATCTCAGCAAATTGTACTGTAATATCATAAGTTCAAAAATGAAATCAGTTACACCAATAAAAATATATTTTTTATTTAAATAGTTTTGACAGTCAGATTTTTAAATTACTATATTATTATTAATATTGCAATGAATAATTTAAAAAATATTGATTTTTCTAAAATTTGAGAGTTAGACAATTTCTTATAATTCTAAATGCATTTTTGATTTTTATTCAATTATAAAATTATTTGTTTACAAAAATACTATTGAACTTGATTTTATAAAGCATTTACTTGGTTTAAGCATGTCACATATCAGTGGAAAGATATGTTAACTATACACTTTTTGTATGAACTGACATTCTCTCAAACAAAATTTGTACTATGATGATGATGATATGATATAGTAGATTAATGGAACTGCAGACTATATTGCCTTTTAGGGTTATGTTTTATAATATAATACTAGAAAACTTTGTTTGAAACAAGAAAAATACTTTTGGATTTACCAATCCAGTTAGATTATTTAGAACCTGGTAATTTATAATAGTTTTTCTGGCTTTGAAATTTCATTATGAAAAGATTAATACCACAGAAAACAATCTCTGAAGGCTAAAACATATGCAGATGCTCCCTACTTATGATTATTTGACTTATAATACCAGTTTGTTTTCCCATACAATTTTAACGTATAATGTTAAAATTGAATGGGAAAACGCAAAAGTGGTTAAACAGCTTCACAACATAAATGAATTAACTATAGTGGAGGAAATACAGATTTTTGCAGGAAGTCATCAAGAAAGAGTCATAAATGAAAAACAGTCTATTAATCTTTCGGAAGCGTGGAAGTTTACATTGAATAAACGAGTGCAACATAATGGGAGTTGGTAACATTGGCAAAGATGTAACATATCTATAAATATTAGTACTTGTTTTCAAGGCTTATTATTGTAAATATAAGGGATTGGAATTTGTTTTTTAATTTTTTAAGAGAAAAATTGTTTCGAAGATTTGAATTAGTTCTTTGTTTTAGAACGCCAACAGTTTGGTAGCAGTTGGTTGTTTTATAGACTGTATCGTGTTGTAGGAATTGAAGAGGGCTATTTTTTGCTGAAAACATTTCTCAGAAATTAAAAAATATTTTGTACAGTATTTTTGGACTGCTTATTAGTGCTTGTTGTTAAATCTTCACAAAGTTAGATGCCTATGAGAGCAGTATATGTTAAGTTCTTAATCACTGAATGCTATTGAATACCACTGATGATTCCAGTATCACCTAGTTATACACCATTCCAACCTCAGGGCTTGATGATTTAAATCAGTGGAAGCCTCAAAAGTGGTCTGCAAGATAGGGGGCCTGATTAATTCAATCTTCTTTTCACTATGCTGTTTGATAATATTTGACCACTAGCAACACTGGCATCAGCCCTTATTTGTGGAATTGTGGCTCCTCTTGATAATATTACCATTCTAACAATGTGTCTATCATCCCTGGTATTTGTCATCATGATCTGTCAGAACCAGATCTATGTGCATGACTGCATTCCCTCAACCATCTGTTAAGTTCTCACCAATGATTGATCGATTACATTCAATCATCATTACAATTTTGTGACTTGATGCTCCATCTCAGTGGAGGCTGATTATTTGATCTGTCAAAATCACTTAATTGAAGTCTAGGATGACAATTTTAGATCTTGGCATTATAAAGATTCTTTAGATCAAAACTGAGTAGAAATTTAACTGGAAGAAATTTGAATAAATTTTTATAGCAATTCTTAACAAAAAAATAATAACTTGCTTAGCAAGATTTACATCTTAAAATTTTAGATTTTATATGTTATTTGTATGATTGCATCATTATGCAAAGTTTCTTTAAAATCTGATGCTTTTTATATATATTTTTTTGGGGATGCAAGTTTTTTTATGGGTAGTTTATTTGATACACATTTTTTTATTTACTACTATTGTTAACTCTGTTTAAGAATAAACAATGATAGCTTTTGAATAAACAGTTCAAAAAAATAACATGAAGCAATTTTTTAGTTTGTTACTTTATGTAGAATATCAAGTAGTAGTATTAGGAATATATCTAGGCTCTGATTTCATAGGGAGGAAAATCGCTCTCTTGCATATATATGTGGACAAAAATATCTTTAAATAAAATTCTTTAAAAAATTTTATTTTCTGTATAACAATTGTTTTTATTGTAACTTTGTTAGTCTTATAATATAATAAGAAGAATATTGATTTGATAAAATTCTTAAAAATTATGAATCAACACTTAATGTATAAGAATAAATTTATTGTTAAATATTTCAGATTATATTTGAGAATTATCAAATATAAAAGTCAAATGTTTTATCTTTTTATTGATATTATTTAGTTTATATTTTAAGAACTAAAATTGGATTGGTAAAACCAAAACTAATTGCCAGTTTTAATATCTATGAAAGTATGATGTCTCTAAAGAATATTTATATTTTTTTGTAGTAAAATAAGAAACTTAATATCATATTATGCAAGAAAATGTAATAAGTTTTATATATAAATTTTTACATAAAAATTTTTAAATGGAAATTCTTCAGTCATATTCTCGTGCTCAGTACACTCCTAGTTATTTACATGCTAGGATTCGGATGGAAGAGAGAGTCCTGATTTAGTCATCTGGGACTGTGGAGTTTCCATGCACGCTAGACGATTGGCATCTGCAAATATAAAGGAAGTACGCTAGCATAGTTAAGACATTTTAGATTTAATTAGATTTTTGTATACAAAATGCTTAGCATGTGGTTTATGTTGCTTAGTAACAAAATTGGCATTCTCAAGAGTTTTTAGTTGAGAAAAATAGTTTTATTAATTTCAGTTATTTATTATTTCCCATTGAAAATATTTTATAAATGATCCAAGAAAACATTCTGCATTCCTTTGTAAAACAAAAAGTTACTTGTAGAAAATATGTTTGATATTTCGATTTGAACTATTAATTTTCAAATGATTGAATTTAACTAATAATAACTTTTTAAATGCAAGTTAAAACCTGACATGATCCAAAAGGAGATTGAACAGGTAATTTTTATATTTTAATCATTGATGTTGATTAAAAATAACAATAATGCAATTTAAAGAACTTATATTCATGCATTTTTCATTGAAATAATTATAAAAATTAGACAAATTATTAGTTTGGTACATAAGAACACTTTAATTGGTACAAATGAATTATCTATCTTATCTGTCTTAGAAATTTCAATAAATTAGAAGAAAAGAATTTTCTTTACTACTTGTTCTAAAGAATGATGCATTTCACTAAAAATATTTTCTCTAAAGATGTCCTTTAAATATCCATTCTATTTTTTATTTATATTTTTAATAAAATTTTTTTTATTAAAAATAAAAAATATTTAAATTAAAATTTAATAATTCCTAAAATATAAATAACACAATAAACAATAATGCAAAATTTTTTGTATGAGATTTTGTATCATTTTTTAATTGCATTCTTATTTATATTTTTACTAAACATGGTGTGTACCTTCAAGCCATTTTAATAATTCCTCTAATATTTTAAGAATTAATATAAATTTTTATGTTTATTTTAAAAAGTTTTAGAATATAAAGAAACATATTTTGCTCACCTTACAACTTCATCCTGCTCAATAGATTCAACAATGGCTGGTATAGAAGGACTTGATGGTTTCACTGATATATAATAAACTAAATAAATTTGATATGAAAACTTATATTCTATATAAATTTACACTTATTCTTATTAATATACATATACATCATGTTGTTTGCACTGAATACAGGTTTAATAAATAAATATTTCATTTAGATTAATTTTATTTCATAATAATTTTGAATAATTATAAAATAAATTTTTGGATTTAAAGTTTGCATTTTTTTTTCTTTAAATATGCAAACTTTTAAAGTCAAAATTTATTTTATAGTTATTTATGATTTTGACTAAGTTTTTGTTCAGTATTTCAATTTAACTTGCATTACAAGTTAACATTTCTCAATTGGCTTTATTTATTCATTTTACTTACTTCTATCAGTCATTTTTTAGATTTATCAGAATTTGAGGTCAATGAAAAATTGAGATGATGAACATTTGTTATTATCCTCTCTTAAATAGGAATTAATTTTAAATTCTAGCCCTGATTATCATATAAAATTATTTAATTTTGTTTACACATAATTGATATATGGGATGTTTAGAATAAATATAGTATATCACTCTTATTTTAATATTCTGTAAATAAAATTTTTCTAATTGTGATTTGTGTCGTACTTGAATTGAATCTTTAGAATATCAGATCAGGATATTTAAAATTTAAAAAGTAGTTTTTGTAATTTTTAAATTTCTGTTTTGTCCTCAAGAAACTCGTTTCTCATTATAAGTTTTTTTATTTTTATAAGTCCAAATTCATTAAAAAAATTTTCCCAGAATCTAATTTTTTACAGCTTTTCATTGTTAAGAAATATGCATCTGTATTTTGATAATGTTGTAAATAGAACTTGTTTGCAGATAAATTATTTAAAATTACCGTATTACATCGAATATAAGCCGCACTTTTTATTTGAATTTTTAAGTCGTAAAGTATGGATGCGGCTTAAATTCAAAGCGAATTCCTATTATAAAATCTTTTTTTTTTTCCGATTTTTCAATTTTAAAATCCTACTGTGGCTTAAATTTGATGTAATATGGTATTTATTTGCAAACAAAATCACTAGGGGAAATTTAGCTAGTTAGGGTTATTTAAATTATTTTATTAGTTTCCTCTGGTGACAAAATTCATTTTTAATAAATCCAAAGAAAATTTTTTTAATGAATTTAGATTAAATTAATAATAGAGAATAAGTTTCTCTTAGATAAAAAAAAGAAACTTTCATATAAAAATTTTCAAAGTTACAAAAATTATTTTGAAAATTCATTTTAAATTTAATACAGATCAATCATTAGAAAAACTTTATAGAGAGAGTATTAAGCAAAGCAAAGGCCAGTTACATTTATCTTGGAGATCCTATTTATATTTGATTAAAATCTTTTAATAAACAGTTAACATTTATTTAAGTTATTATTTATTAAATTTAATGTTGCATTTTTTCAATATCTACTTATATGGAATGTTTCCAATCCCTTACACAACAGTAACTCTTTTAACATATTTATTCATGTAACTTAAATAATTTGAATTTCCCTTTCCTTTTTTATTAATTCCTGTTAAAGACATTATTTTGAGAGGATAGTCTTTTTATCTAAATTATAGCTTAGATTAATAAAACTATTAATTATTTATGTCTAGTATTCTTTCCTGTTCTATTATAAAATAATTAATAATTTATTAGAACATAGCTTTGAAACAGTTTAAGTTTATAACCAAAATAATATATAACTTTTTAATGATTCAACATAAATTTTCTTATTAACAATTATTTTTAAAGTGATAAAAAAATAAAACTTGAATTCTATATGACTAAAATTATAATTAACAATTGAATTTCTTAATATAATTTCTTTATTTAAAGTGCTGTATCCTTTGTAATTTTTGTTTACTAATAAACTTATTAAATTTAGATTTGTTTGTTTTATATAAATATTATTTTTAAACTTAAAATAAAAAACTATTATATTAAACTTTATTTCAATTACTAAAATTGGTTTTCTAGGCTGAGCAAGAACTACGTATTGCCCAAGCAGAATTTGACAGGCAAGCAGAGATTACAAGGCTATTGCTTGAAGGAATCAGTAGTGCTCAAGTAGATAATTATTATATTTCTTTGGTCTTAATAATAAAATTGTATTTTTTTAACTTTTTTTAAATTTTAAGGCAAATCACTTACGCTGTTTAAATGACTTTGTTGAATCACAAGTAACATATTATGCACAGTGCCATCAATACATGGTTGATTTACAACGAGAACTTTCAAGGTATTTTGCTTTAAAAATGACATTATGTATGTAAATAAATAGTGGAAATATTTTTGAGAATTTTATGAAAATAGCTCTATATATCTGCAATTATTTCATAGTAATAAATAAGGAAATATTTTACAAAACATAATTATTACTTATATATATTGAATAAGAATTTTTTTTATATAGAATATGAAAATATACTTTTAATATTGTATAAAATGTGTGTTCCATAACAGGCAATTCATATATTATTGAAGAACCTATTTATGTAATTACTATTTACTGTCATTTCACTTTTAATTTAAATGAATGATGCACAGCACAATTTTAAGTGAAAAAACTTAATTTATTAAAGAATTAAAGTATTTTCAGCTTTAACAAGCCATTCTCAGTAAGTTTACAAAAATTTGTAAACTTACTGAAAATTGTTATATATGGAACATCAATTTAAACGTTGAAATGCACAAACTTATATCCTTTTAAAATACAATATAGTTTCCCTAATTTGACAAATATGGTTCAGAGGTTTGTTGGATTATTGGATGTTCAATGAAAAAAATTGAATTACACAAATGAATATGCTCAATTTATAAAAACTGTGCTGTGCATCATTCATTGAATCTATATATATATATACGTAGTAAGTCCCTGCTTAATGCTGTTTCAATATCATGTGGTTTTTTGAATTTTTTTTTATTGATTCACTTTGGCAGTTTTTCAAACCATTATACTCACATAAATCTGAAATTGCATGAATTTGTTGCTTTAATACTTCTATGCCTTCTCACAGTGCATTTGATATCAATATAGAGTAGTATATATGAAAGTTTCTTGCAGTCACAGTTCATATTTATAATTGGTCATCAAGAATAAGCATTTCTGAAAATCAGGAGAAAAAGGAACTTGCAATGGATTTTCTCAAAACAAGTTTAACTACTATTATGAAAATTATGGATCAATTTATACAAAATGATCCAAATTTTGATAGAAGTTCAAAGGCTAGACAAAGTGTCATGGATGCGATGTCTTGTTATCGACAATTGCTTGCTGAGGAAAGAGGAAAAGTCAAATGATGTTAGATGACTTCTTAACAAAAAACAAAAACTATCAAATGAGGAAGAACCTTCCTCATCACAAACATAAATTAGAAAGTATCAAATGAGGAAGAACCTTCCTCATCACAAACAAATTATTTACTCAAATATTTTTGATTTTCAATCCTCATCCAAACATAAATTATTTACTCGAATATTTTTGATTTTCATGAATGATTTGAACCTTCTTCATCATGAACAAATTATTTACTTGAATATTTTTGATTTTCATGAATGATTTATGACAAATTATTTACTTGAATATTTTTGATTTTCATGAATGATTTATGAATCCTTCCTCATCACAAACATAAATTATTTATTTGAATATTTTTGATTTTCATGAATGATTTATGAATACAAATTGATATTAGCAATAAAAATGCCTATAATTAATGTAATGCAATAGTAATAATACATGTTACAAAATAAAAAAAGGTAGATCTATAATTAATGTAATACAATAGCAATAATACATGTTAGATCGGAAGACTATAATTAATATAATATAATAGCAATAACACATTTACAAAATAAAATAAAAAAATGGTACATATATTTTTTTTATTCACTGTTCTGTTTCACCTATTTCATTATTTACGTGTTATGATGACCTTGTTTTAATGCTGTTTCATTTAGCACTTGATTTCTTTGGAATGTATCCCCTGCATTAAACAGGATCTTATTGTACAGGAATACCTTGATTTATCGCGGTTTATAATTTGATACCAAAATTCGAATTATTGCGCTCCAAATTCGAATTATCACAGTTTCGAGATGTAGCCCATTACATATGTAATCAGAATTATATTTACTCTCCAGGTAGCTCTCTTAAAGCACTTCGTTTTTATCCGAGGGTACTATTCTCTGCTCATCAGTAACTGTCTGCGTTTGCCTGAAATACATGTGGACAAGGCCAGCTTAAACCCGGTAAGCAAACAATGCACTGTATCAGGGCGCGCCTTAGGAAAGAGGAACCAAAATTATTATTTTCTCAATATTGTAAAGGTGTTGAGTAGATGTTACAAGGAAGCTGTATCGGGGCGCCGGGTTCTCTAGAGCAGATATGGCATATGGATATTTATTTCTTTTGTTATTTACCCCTACAATAAATGCTAAAAGAAACAAGGATGATATCAAGTCTACAGCTATAAAGAAGAAACGTAATGATCAGCTTAGAAGATTAGCACATTTAACAGATTTCTTTTTTATCTCATACATAAAATTTAATCAATAGATTTGAAAAATCCTTGGCAATGATCACCCATTTTACATGTATTATTTATCCCGATTATCGCGGATTCGATTATTGCGGTATTTTTCGTGGCAACAATAACCGCGATAATTGAAGTATTCCTGTATATAAAAATTTCAGAAATTACAGAAATGTTTATAATATTACAATTTCACTTTTCACTTTGTAATTCTAATGATTTATTCTTATTCGAAAAAACCAACCGCTGATGATGGCTTCATTAAGCCGAAAGTTCTACAGTAATAAAATTTAATTTTTTGTTTTTCACTTGTTTGAGCTGTCAAATTATTTAATTAATTATATTTCAGAAATTATGCAATTTTTTTATTTATGCATATTTCAGAAATTATGCATTTCAGAAATTAATTTACAAAATTGAAAAATCAACATAATAAAAATTGCTATTGGTTAAATAGATTACCTCTATGACAAATGCAAATAGCATGAAATCTTCAATATTCTGAAATTATTCAACATCAGCATCTTCCAAACAAAAATTTCCGTTTTGGGTAAAAATTACAATAATTTATTTTTTCAGATAACTGCTAAACAGTAAAGTAAACAGTAAAATATTTTTATCTTCAATATCTGTGGGGGGTGTGTGTGTGTGCGTGTGTGTGTGCGTGTGTGTGTGTGCGTGTGTGTGTGTGTGCGTGTGTGTGTGTGTGCGTGTGTGTGTGTGTGCGTGTGTGTGTTCGTGTGTGTGTGTTCGTGTGTGTGTGTTCGTGTGTGTGTGTGTTCGTGTGTGTGTGTGTGTGTGTGTGTGTTCATGTGTGTGTGTGTTCGTGTGTTCCTCTTCATAACTTACTGTATCAAAAATAGAAAAAAAGGAGAAAAGTTATCTGAGAAAATATGGTATAAGATATTATATCAGGATCCTGGTATTATTTTATTTATTAATCCTGAATCCCAGGATTGAAAACAATAATAGGATAGTATTGCAGTTAGTTCAAATTGCAAGAATAATTATAAATTTTAGCACATACTACCTGGGATTTTTATAGAGTTTTTTTAAATTACATTTACTTGTAATAATATACAATTTTTGTATTGGTATCAGTTACAAATAATAATTAAAAAATTAAAACATATTAATCATACAATTAAATGAATAATCAGGAAATCTTATATATATTTTTGGATTATATGTTTGTTTATTTGTTTTTATCGATTAATTTTTAAAATACTACAAGTTACAACTGTCAAATTTTGCATAGAGACTTCCAATGACTTTGTGGGTAAAAATAGGCTACTCTGTGTCAAGATCATCCCAGGGAGGTGGGGCATTTTAGGTTGCAAGGAATATATGTATGTAAATCCTCCAGACTGTTGTTTGAATTTGGGATAACATCACAATAATGACAGCATTGTGATGTCATATACTAGCTAAATCAATATTAAATTGGACAAAAAACCAGTGGATTCCAAATATTATACAATATTAAATAATGTTTATCAAATAATCCATCATCTACCAACTGAAATTTTATAAGTTGTTAATAGTTGGCACAATATGAAAATTCTTCTCTTTCTAATTACCTTTAGCATTTGCCAATGTGTTAATGACATATATAATGCTGATAAGGATAGCAATATAAAATGAATATTGGTAATAACTAGTGTTTCCAAATTCCCGACATTTTGGAACCTTCAGGAATCGAGAATGGGAATCGTATTTCCCGAGAATTCCCGAAATAATCTTTTTTATTTAATTTTTGTTGATTATCTGTAATAATGGTTATAACAGTAAATATTAATAAAAGCCATAGAGAAGATAGGAAAACGGGATTCGTGGACCCAGCACAATCTTTCAGATGTTTTGAGATACTCCTATTTGTGAAAGGTCGGAGCAAAAAATAAGTAAATAAAATTTCAAAAGGTCGGAGCAAAAAATGAGTAAATAAAATTTCCTAAATGGAGATTGACCGGAATTTCATGACTACTGCACATCTTGCCCTGAGAACTAAACAAGGTCACTATGGTATCATTTTGACTAGATTTCTGTTACATTTCAGGTTTTCTCAAAATATAAACAAAGTAATTACTACAAACTTTATTTACCAAATTTATAGTATATTTGAGATTTTATGTATATCACACAATGTATATGTTAACGGCAAAGTGTGAAATGCAGGCATTCTATAGAATGCCTATGCAGTATATAGAATGCCTGGCGTTTTTAGGCAAAGTATGAAACGATTAATATTATGTATACTTTGCTTAGGAGGCAAAGTATGAAACAATTAATATTATATATACTTTGCCTAGGCATTGTATATAATACCTAGGTATTATATACACTGACAAATGCTATTTAGGCAAAGTATAAAATACTCCCACCCAGTGCCGGATCTAAGCCAATTGGATCGATTGCACCAATCTGGTCCCGCATTGAGGCAAAGTGAAATCATGAAAAGACTAATAAACGAAGAATAATCATTTAGATTTACTATTATGGCTGGGCTTTTATATAGATTTACTCTTATGGCTGGGCTTTTTTTTATCGTTTAGATTTACTATTATGGCTGGGTGCCTTCGAACATTAATTTTTGTAGATCTGCAAAAAGAAAAAAATTTTTTTTAGAAAAACTGAATCAGTTTTATTTTATCTCTTTGAATATGTGGGAAAAATTTCTATTTAAATTAATAAACATTACTTTTGCAGAATTCAATGTATTCTTATTTAATATTCTGAAAATATTATCTGAGTACTCAAATAAATTAATGGCAGGTAAATTTTTCTTAATTAGAATTAAGTATGCTTACTATATATAAATGTTGCCAGAAAATATTGAAAAAAGTTTCACAGTTTAAATAAATAATAAAAGGTTATTAGTTGATTTTATCTAAAAGATTATATACAATTATACTTCCACTTATTATCATAAAAAGTATAAGTCCTTTATAGCACAAGTTTACAGTGGAAAAAGTTTAAAAAGCAAGAAAGTTTTAAAAAACCAGAGAAGCGCTTTCAGCTTTATTAAGCTATCTTCAACTCATTATAATAACAGATTGGAACATAAGAATTAGAACTCGTTTTGAACATAAGATTATAGAATCAATTTAAAGATTAGAACGTGAA
>AYEL01085746.1:0-39939 GCA_000484575.1 Olivierus martensii
TTCACGTTCTAATCTTTAAATTGATTCTATAATCTTATGTTCAAAACGAGTTCTAATTCTTATGTTCCAATCTGTTATTATAATGAGTTGAAGATAGCTTAATAAAGCTGAAAGCGCTTCTCTGGTTTTTTAAAACTTTCTTGCTTTTTAAACTTTTTCCACTGTAAACTTGTGCTATAAAGGACTTATACTTTTTATGATTTTATCTATGAAGTTTTTTGAATGATTTACCTTAAAAATGTTTTTAAACTAATTATTGCGATGGACTATATTATCATCAATTATCAATAATAACAGTAGAACCTTCGATATCATTTCTGGTAAGAACAGAAATAATGATTCACTTGTTGCATCATTTAAAAAATACTCACTTGTTATTCTTCAAATTCCATTTATAGTATATTACTCATTTCCTATGGCTAAGACTCTTCCAGTCTTATATTTACGTTAAAAATGTAAGTTTCATCTACCTCAGTCATAAATCCAAGATCAACTCAACTAATAACCTTCTATTATTCGTTTAAACAATGAAACTTTTTTTGCTATTTTCTGGCAATATTCATGTAGAGTAAGTGTGTTTAATTCTAATTAAAAAAGAAAAGATTCACCCTCCGTTAATTTAGTTGAATACTCAGAAAAAATATTTTCAGAATATATTGGATTCTGCAAAAGTAATGTTAATTTTTAAAAAGAAAATTCTTTCCCACATTTTTCAAGAGAGAAAATAAAATCGATTCATTTACATTTAATTTTTCCAAAAAAAAAAATTTCTTTTCGCGGATCTACAAAAATTAGATGTTCGAAGGCTGGGGTATAAAAGTCCAGCCATAATAGTAAATCTAAACGATTATTTTTCATTTATTAGTCTTTTCATGATTTCATTTTGCCTCAACAGAGGGCCAGATTGGTGCAATCGGTCCAATAGGCTTAGATCCGGCACTGGGTGGGCGTATTTTATACTTTGCCTAAATAGCATTTGTCATTCTATATATTGCATAGGCATTTCATACTTTGCCGGTAACCATATATTAATACATCAATAATATGTTAACAAACATCACAATCGTCAGCCGCAAACAAACTGATCGAATGGGGTTGATAGATCGGCAGTTACTTTATAGAAACTATTTATCATGCAAAACAAATATAGTTTGTGTTTACTGCAGAGAAATATTTATTTTCATAGCCCAGGATTTGACTAATAATGTCGTATTAAAATAAGCTATCTTAGATTTCCTTAGTTAGGTCATCTGAAGATAACTTTGTAGTTCGGATTTGACTACAATATCATATTAAGGAAAGCTACCTTAGATTTCATTAGTTAGTCACCCTGAAGATGACTTTGTAATGAAATCTTGGGTTGTGAAAATATTTTTCTGTGTAAACACAAACTGTTTTTTGTTCTCCTTGATCAAATATGATCGATTTACAAGAGCTAAAATTAGATAGTCATGTGTTATGTGATTCTGATGTCGTACGTGTATTTCTAATGGCATGTAGTATTGTATTATAATGTAACTTTAGATAGCGATAAATAAGAAAAATTTCTAAAAGATACATTGTGAGTAGTACTTTTATTTCCCATTTTAAGTATTTATGGGTTCTAGGAGCCGATTTTCCCGATTTCCCGAGAAAAGTTTGTCGGGATTCAGGAATGGGAAAACAAAAAAATTCCTGGGAACGGGCGGGAAGGAATTCTCGCCCGGAAACACTAGTAGTAACTCTGCTAACTATTGTGGCCCTAAACTTTTTCTAATGAATGCAAGTATTTCAAAACATTCAATTGTAGTGACTTGAAAAATTAGGCAGTTCTATTAATAAATAATCTTGTGGTTTTATATTTTAACAAATATTTTTCAGAAAGAATAAATATTTTAATGTAATTCAGTTAGTTCAATTATGATATAACATTTAAATAAATATAAAATTTGAAATGACAAATAAAATCAATGCATGAAATAATTTTCCATTTAAAAAAAATTCTTTCTGAGGACAATACAATGTAGCTTGTTGACATAATCAATTTTTGGTATGTATAATACATAATATCACAGCGTTACATATCTCAATATCCCTCCAAATAACTTTTCCAAATTAAAGAGCATAAAGACATGCTGAATTATAGGCTTGTGAGTCTTCTTAAATTATGAAATTTGTATTAAAGAACAACTGAATACTGAAAATGTGGATGAAACCAACATATAAATAATCAAAACAAAATTTTCCCTGATATAAATATTTATTTTTCAAATTATACCTGATCAAACCTAGATATACACTGCTAGTGTGTATGTATGCATGTATGTATATAGAATATTTAGCAGTAATAATGACAGTGTAAGAGTAAACTATAATTGAACAATATGAATGTACTGAAGTCATATATAGAAAATTTTGAAATGATTATATTCATTTCTGTTTCTGACAAATTGAAATTAAAAATTCCCTCTTCTGAAAGCCAAGGTATTTTGATGAATTAAAATGAATATATTATTACAAATAGTAAATAAAAAATTTCTTACAAAACTTCAAATTTCAGATTCTGTTCTATTTTTTATTTGTAAAAAACACTTATTTTGAACCTTCATATATTTATTGTTTCTAAAGTACTTTTTGGACAACTCATAATAGAACAACTTAGCAAAGAAAGAGTGCTCTATTTACATCTAGACATTAAGAAATAAGACCTAATATAATATTCAGGTAGTCCTTGATTTACAACTAACTCATACTTACAATGGCATTGTTATTGATAAATTCTGCTATTGGTCAGTGAAATTGACTTAAGTTTGATTTCCTGATTCATTGATCTGATATACAGAAAGCATCTTTTTCTTGTGTTTGATTTTTATAGTTTTGTATTCTCTATGTTTATTGCAATAATATATACTGTCCTAATAAACATTAATATTTGAGAAATCCATAAATTTTGAACATTTCCAACTTATGATTATGAAGTTTTAAATTTTTGAAACTGAATTTCATCATAAGTCAAGGACTATTTGTCCATCAATTTCATATGATTACTAGAATTGACATAAATAGCATTTAGAGTTACAAGATACGTGATCTTTTAAGAAAATGAAATAACACAAGTCCAAAAGGTCCAACTTTTAGAAAAGTATCTAAACATAACGTTATATATGTCATGGTAAAAGTGATTAATCCGGTGATTATGCATACTTGCCAGTTCATAGTGCTAAATTTAATTAATTAAATATGATAAATCGTATTTAATTAATTAAATTTAACCACTTAGCATAATTGCCAATCTAGGATGGTAAATTTGATAAATCATGCCTTCTCCTTGAGTAATGAAGTAGTTTGCTGCATTAATCTTCACTCATGTAATAAGTTCAATTTAAGCAGTCAAAGAAAATAAGATCTTATTTGGTTCAAGAAATAATCACAAATGAAAGGTGCAAATCAGAGTTGAACCCAGATAAAGACATTTATAAAACTTGAACATGATAAGCCTGATATTTTTATATATAAAAAAAAATATTGTGGCTTATTGAGATTGGAATCATAAATCAAAATTTATTAACACCAATTGAAAATGAGGGCTTAATGGCAAATGAACTGAGCATGATGTATAAGTGCTAAGTAAAGATAATTCCCTACTTGATAACTTAGGATGGTATTGCAACAACTTACCACAAAAATCATATCAGAGTTATCAATTTTCCCCTAAATGTAGAAGCGTACCTTCAGACTCATATCTTCAAGAAGACTATGGAAAGCATCTAATTGAAAAGAGATGCAGATTTAGTGAGGAGGATGTAGATGATGATGATGAAAACATACTGAAATAGCTAGAGATAATTGAAGTTAAAGATGAATCAGTGCTAAAAGACTATTGTAAAAGTAAAATAATAGTAATCCAATAATTAAATTATTAATTAAACCAGCAAAATGTGGGAAATTTCATGATATTTATCAAATTTATGAACTATATTTTGGAAATTATGGAAAATTCACCTTAAAAGTAATATATTCAGCAATATTTATCAAACTTACCAAATTCATTTGGGAATTATATATAATCACCAGTAAAAGCAAGAAATTTTAGCATATTAATCAAATTTACAACTTCATTTGGGAATTATTTAAAATCACCAGTAAAAGTGAGAAATTTAGTGGAATTTATCAAATTCACCAAGATGATTGGTGATTATGCATAATAACCAACAATTATGCATAATCACCAATTAATCATTTTTACCATAACACATACAATATACTCAAACTAATATTTGATTTTGGTTATATAGAAGAATAAGGAAATACTAGAAGAAACATGCAACTATAAATTGTTAGAAAGTTGTAATAATAATATATTCACCATTTTAAACAACAAAATGAACAAGCCTCCGAGTTATTGAAATGACTATATATAATATCATTGTTGACTGAAATGACAATATCAAAAAATATCATATAGGATACATTTAAACACCTTGAAGAACATAAGACAGACCTGCAATTAAATAAATGTTTTATGAAGCTAGCTGAAAAAGCCTATAACAAACAAATGAATATAAATGGGATAAATCTAGAATATAGGTACTCTTCAACTTAAGATCTTGGGATTCAATTTGAACCAAGAGGTCTTAAGTTGAAGCAATTTGAAATGCATTAAATTTATAGTTTACCCATTAGCAATATTTATCATCACACTATACATTATCATAGTAAACTCAACAAACATAAAAAATTACAGGAATCAAATACAAAAAGCATAATTTTGTTATATCAGATCATTGCACACGGATTCATATGCATATGAATTGCATTGATTAATTGCAATTTACCAATGACATTACCATCATAAGTCAAGGACTACTTAAATTTAGAAAATAAAATAAAGAGGTAGAACAGGTTTATAAAAAATGGTTCATATATAAAGAAGACACAGGTAACAGTAACCAGTTAATATAAGAGATTTCAGTTCTTTTCAAATCCTTGAAATTTTATTTTTGAATGAAAAGAAAAAGAAAAAAATAAAACAGCTTATAACATTATCAGATGAATTCTTTTAAAATAAATATATTAATGTATATTTCTATATATGTAAATGTGTTCTTTTTGTTTTGAATTTGAGAATGTCTCATTGATGCTAGATGTTAATCAAAAATATTTTAGGATCAATAAATATTTGGAAGTATCATAATAAGCCTGTTTTTATTTGTAAAAAAAAAATAAAAATTATTAAGAAATAACAAAACAATTATTAATGCATTATTTAAAACTAATCAACTCTTAAGATTAGATATTCATAATTTAAAAACCAACCAACCGATAAGCAAGCTTCAAATAAATAAATGCTTCTAATAAGTTAGAACTTTTTGAAAATTAGCTATTAAAATTTACTTTATTTAGCAAAAACTTATACGTTTCCAAAGTATGAAAATATGAATTTAAATTTTTTATATAATTTTATAATTTTATTTTATTCTTTAGATTAGTGTCAATAATCTGTTAGTTTTCTTGAAGAAAATATAATAATATATATTTATCATTTCAGCATGTCTATAGCAACTGCAACTGGAAATCAACCAACTAGTTTTCAGAATCTCTATCCGTCTCCAACTAGCCCAACTGCACCACCATTAGATCCTGCTACTGCAGGAGATAAGAAAAGAGCTAGAGTATTATATGACTATGATGCACATGACAGTAGTGAACTTTCTCTTCTAGCAGATGAGGTATTTTTATATTTTTACAATAAAAAAATATATGATTTAAGAAATATTTTGAGAATTATATAATTCATTATACAGTATTTGCATATATAGCAATACCTTGCATAGTCCGGTTAATTGGTTCCTCTTTCTTACCAGACTAATTGAAACTGGATTGTTCGAGGTACATAATCTATGGGAAAAATTATAATTGGTTCCAAGAAATTGCTCATATGTTTTTTTAAATTGTAAATTCTTACATTAATAATTATTTCATATGCATTAGACATTAAAATCTTTATAAAAGATTTATAATAGACAGTAAAAGGAGACAGAAAGTGGGCTTGAGCCCATAAAGAGGGCTCGCCCGGCAGGTGATGCTTTTGCTTTCTCCAAGTCAGCCGCTCTGCACCATTCCACATATAGAGCGGCACTCTGCGTAAGGGTACAGCCAGGCTGATAAGTGACAGAACGAGTCTTTTGTAGCTGGCAACAAAAGTCAATTTCAAACAAACTGGTTTTTTGTTGAACTGGCTAGATTGACGTAAAGTGATTGCAACCAATCACTAAGCGCTTGAACGACTTGCTCAGGATTCAGACGAGTTTGATTTTGAGCGACAAACAGAGGTGGCAAGTCTGTTCTTATGGAACTTAAGAATTAATTCCAGAGCATTAATAGAGAACTTTTGATTTCAGAATGTTCAAAGCAGACCTCTATTATGGCAAGACACACACAGTTACAATTTGGCATTTAACCAGACTCACATTTTCTTTTAGCATTCATGATTGTTAATAAAACATTTAAGTCACAAAATTATCAAATGTGGAATTATAATTTAAAAATTATGCAAATGATTGAGTAATTCACATATGCACTTGAGAGGCAGGCACTATAACAAACACATAAGATAAATTTGGCAACATGGACTAGCCTTCTGCTTGTCTCAGCTCATCAAATAGTGTCTATTCGAGTCATATATAGGTAGTAAATAGCAAGCATGCTTACATTTCGTATTTATTCTAAAAAATAAAGAAAATTAAAAATTTTTTATTAACAATTGCAATCTGGACTATAGTGAAGCCTGGACTATTTGAAACCAGACTATGTGAGGTATTCTGTTTACCGAATTAAAATATTAAATATTGATAATTTCTATTATTATTATAAATTTTTAGGTAATTTATGTCACATCAAATTCCGGGTTAGATCCAGATTGGATGATGGGTGAACGTGGAGCTCAAAAAGGAAAAGTACCAATTGCATACTTAGAAATACTGAACTGAAAACAACATAGAAAATAGCTGACAGTAACTTTGATGATAACAATACATCGAAATCCAAATAATTTTGGAAATACACTACAGAATTCCCAATGTGATTACAGAGAATTTACTATAATTATGTTTAAATATTAACTATTGAATGTTTATCCTCTACTTAAGTCTGTTGAATCCTATTTAAATCACTAAGTGTGCTTATTGATGTATTGTAAATCTGATGTTTCGTGTTAAAACATTCCCTTTAAACTTTAAAAACAGTAAATTAAGAAAAAAAAAAATTATTGAACATTTTCAACAGTTAATATAAAGACTCATATTTTTTTTACTCATTGCACTTTACATACTGTGTATACAGTCTTAGTTGCAACAATTTTTAAATTGTAATAATTTAAAAAATAAATATAGTGATAAGCTGCTGTTAAAACAAAAATATTTGTTAATTTTAATAATATAATGCATTCCAACTTGTGTTAATGTTTATTATGTTCAACTTATACTCTATCCATCAATATATTATGTATATATGTGTTAAATAATCTTTGAATATTCTTCCATATAAGAGATGGAAATTATTATAGTAAAATTTAAAATTTTATATATAGTAATTTTTCAATATATCTGAAATGTGCAGCTTGATTAAAAGAAAGATTATTATATTCATGATCTGTAAAAAGCAGAAATTGGCAAAAATATATATTATTATTTATTGTTGCCATCTAAAATTTATTAAATTGATGAAAATGAAGTAATATAAGAAAACTGGAACTAGCTTCTTTCTTGGAAAAAAATTACCATCTGTATTCAAATAATTATTTTTGATTATTATCAAAAATATTAAAGATTATAATTGCAGCTGATATTAAAGAGACAGTCTTGATGAATTTATATAAAAGAAATGCATTTAATGAATTAATTTTAATCAGTTTGCTATTATACTTGTATTTCTGTAATCTTTTTTTAAATTAAGATTATTGATCTTAGTAACTGGTAGAAAAGGTTTATGCAATACTTTGATTATAAAGAACTTAGAAGCTATATGTGAAGACTTAAAAAATATATTAAAATAAATTTTATTTATTTATTGAGGAAAATGATTTATCTTTAAACTGAGTTTCAAACAAGTATATACAATATATAAAGTAAATATTTCCAGAAAAACTATTTGTAAAATTTAGATATACTGTATAAGGTAGACTGCAGTTATTGTTTCCTGGCAAGTTCACTTTATAACAGTAATTTATAGAATACTATAAGGGACAAAACCCACCGAATATTCATTGTGGTAAACAAACCACTGCTAGTGTTTTCTGGCTCAGTTACTGATGATGTGATTTCAAAATAAATTTTCTAAAAAAATTCAAAATCTAAAATTAGTTAAATATTTTGTAAAAAAAATAAATAATAAATTTAAATAAGGTGTTTGGATTATTCAGATATATATATCATATCTGTTTTGACAAAAAAAATTCTAATGTCTGAAATGAAATTTTGTGATTTGTTAATTTTAGATATATATTGAATAGTAAATATATAAATGTAAATATAAAATTGTATTTAATACTTTCATTCTACTCATTAGATGTTGTATTTTGAAAAATATATTAGAAATACTTTTTTATGATTGTTAGATTGTTCATGAAAAGGAAAGAGAATGTATGATAGTATTTGGTGCTGTTATAACAATAATTATGGAAAGTTATAACAGTAATAGAATGAATATTTTGCAGTAGATAGATGAATATAAAATGATTTTCAATTTCTGAATGTAATATTCATTTAGAAAATTGAAAAAATGTTGGTAGATTAATAATAGAATAAATATATAAAAATATTGAATGATCATTATATTCGAATTTATGATTCGAAATAGAAGAAAATGCTTAAATGACTAAATCCTGTACTACATACATCCTTTTAAGTTTTTCAGATTTGAAAAGTTTCAAAGTCAGCATCAAATTACTGCAGAGTTTTTGACTGCCACATCATGTACATGTACAATAGAAGCCATCTTTAGATTCAGCATTAAGACAGATAATCATCATTTTTGCAACTTTCAAATTTAATATGTTGTAAAAATTAGCCTTTTTGACATTAAAATGCATCTAGTTCAGAATGTGTGAAAAATAAATCAAAATTTTCTATGCATTTAATGTTATCCATCCTTCCTGTTAAGAAAATCACACATTGCCATATTAGAGATCAAATCCTTTCTGAAATCATTATTAACAGCAATAAAGGCTAAAAAACCAAAATATATATTTCATAAGATTTAGTTTTCATAAGGTGTAAACAAGCTTAATTGCAATTGCAGAGATTTCCAGCTTAAGAATTATCATATATCAAAATATTATATTTAAATATCATTCTCATGATGATATAAATATTCTCATACCACACCAGCATACAACACTTAAGTTAACTGTTTTTAGGTCATAAATGTTTCCTGAATTAGTTGCAATATTATAAATAAATTCATATTAAAAAAATTGCTTATAGCTCCCTAATTTTTTATTTTAATGAAAATGATCCATATTTATGAATGTGATGATAAAAGAATTGAACTCAATAATTTTTATAGTTAATATAACATTGATCATTTTATCCTTATCTTTTACCAAAATTTAAACTTTTAAGCAAGTTGAAATTGCAGTAGTAAATATAAATAAAACTAGTCAAAATTTCAGTTTTGATTACAAATCATCCAATTTTAATTTTTTCATTATTTTTTGGCAATTATTCATTATATATAAATGTAATATATTATTATAAATTACATTTTTGTTTTTATCTAGTATTTGCAAATCATAAATGTACTACTACTATAACTCATAAACATATATTGCTTATAAATCTCAGATGCTTCAGTAAGAAATTTTTCGTACACACTTAGGATGTTTAATCTTTCATTTACTTTATTACTGGAAAATTTATTTTCTAATCTGTCTTAAAGCTTTTTTAGAGAACATATTTTATGTAAATCAGAACTCATAATTGATTCATTTTCTAGCTGTAAAACACTTTTGATTCATGATACAGTAGTGCCTCGCAATTCGACACTAATCCAACGCCGAACTAATGTCGAATTGAGAAACTCAAATTGTGGGACAATATTTCCCATATAAGAATATGGAAAATACATTAAGTCATTGTCGGACCCCATCCCACTCCCCTAACTAGTGAGTGTGAGAGAGAAATACAATATATTATTTATTTTACACTATGTATTTTATTATTGTATAATACACTAAATTACAAAATGCACTATTTTATACATAATACACACAATGTATTAGCCCTTGGATGTTGGAATAGTCTTTATGCTGTTCTACCTTTGAATCTGTGAAACCAAGCTCGACTTGCTTTACATTCATCAGTTTGATCTAAAGTACAATCTGGAGGTTTTTTTTTCATATTACACCCCTTTCCAGTCAGGAAGATTATTAAGGAGCGGAGCTAGTTACACCCACATCCATGGGAGGGGGGCCGGATGGGGATCGCCGGGCCGGGCCCAGCACGCCGACAACGTTACCACTCGGCCATCCGGCCTCCCATCCTGGAGTTTTCTTCTTCAATTCTTTGAAAATTAACCTAGCCTTCTCATAGATCAGTTCCTGAGATTTTTTTTGTTAACAGATGACGCCACTTTCCATTCAGGGAGAATACTAAGTGGCGGGGCGAAACAAGCCCTTCCACAGGCTGCCCACCCCTGCGGAGGGGTCAGCCGGATTGTGGAGGACGGGGATCGACGGGCCGGGCCCGGACCCCATGATAAATATTTTCAAGGGTGGGACCCGAGACTCGAACCCGGGTCCTCCAGAGTGGAAAGCCGAAGCATTTCCACGCGGCCAATCCGGCCGACTGCCTGAGATATTGGATCTGTATTCATCTATCTAATTCAGGTGAGAAGCAACTTTTCCATCTCTTCATTGATTAAAGATCTATTCTTGTCAGAAATCTTCATTGCTCCAGCAGACATCCTAGCACCCATAATTTCTTTCTGTTGCAAAACGATGCCAAATTGTCCTAGGAACGCCATATTTTTGATACGTGACTGACGAGGTTTTGTGGCTTAAAGTGAAAAATTATCACAAATTTCACTAACTAATTTCACCCGACAGAAAATTTTATGCATAAATACTATTACAGAATGTTAATAAATTTCACGTTAAAAGAAAAAAGACTATTACGAAAAATTGTCAGACATTTTTCCGAAAATCTCTAGGACTCCACAATTCTTTTAATATCTAAAATAAATTATAAAATCAGTTTTTAACGTAAAATAATTCTTAATTGAGAATGCATTATAATTTTTAAATTTCTTTTTTTAATAAAATTACTCCAAAATATCTAAAATTAATACCCTAACAAATGTTGCCTACGCTTTATCATGCGAATATTCTACCGATTAATACAGTATTTTTACAAAAGTTTATTTTATTTACAGTACCTGGAGTAATGATTTCGAAAAATTTAAGTTTGTGAATAATTGCCAGAATTTTCAAATATTTATTATATTATTTTAATTAATTATCTTTATATTTAAATTTTCATATTGTAAGTACATATAATTTCAGCATCCTGATTTTGTAATTATCTTTTGACAATTCTGCGATTCATGTGTGAATAAATATTATTCCACTCGCGAAATTTAGAATAGATTTCCATGCTGCTTTCCCTTCCCACTTCTCGTGAATTTTTCAAACGATTTAGCATCATTCTTATGCTCCATACTCTCTCATCCGAAGCTTAATATTCACTAACTATTAAAAAATGTCTTCTTCAGTCTGCTTACTCATTAATATTTCCCGTTTTCCTTTTAAAAAATTCGTTCTATCTATACCAATGATCTATATATTACTGCGTAATGTTAAAAAAAACGAAGTCGTTATCGGTGGGGTTTGTTTTGGTGACCAGACGTAGCCCATTTATTTTAGTAAGTGTAATGAACAGATTTTTCATTTTAAGCCACAAAATTTCAAGGTCTCGCCTTTCTTTATGGGTTTTTGTTTATCCAGGAACTCTATAATAGCTAGGCAATAATCACTATTATGGAAAAAATTTCACTGGATTCAACTTTGCGTTTCATATTGAGAGGCTTAAGTCTGAATGAAGTGCCTTTAGAGAGTGATAATGAAGAAAGTTTTACATCTATATAGAAAGAAAAATCAGATTGTATCATAATATGAGAGTTTGTATCATTTTTTCCTATTGTACCGTAACGTAAGTTCAAGTTTAACGTGAAAATTCTGTGATATTTACTTGATGCATGTATTGATTTACGCTTGAATGATGATTGCAATTATTGAGAATATCTTTAAATACTGCGTTATGATTTTATTTCAATTGCAGTTATATTAGATTAAATTTTTAATTTCATAAAATTAATTAATTAAAAAATTAGAAAATTTTATTTTAAAAGCAATAGATTGTAATAATTCTCGTAGGAAAGAGAATATCAATTCATATTCGACATTTCTACTTTGTTTTGTTCTTTAATTTAATAAATTAAATATTGATCTGACAGTTTCCAGAGCAGTAAAGAATGTAAAATTTAAAAACAAGAAAAGCAATTAATGAAATAATTACGATCAACTTCAAAATAACAAAAAAATCGACTAAAAATATTATTGTTCTCTTATTACACAATTTTAAAACAGTTATCCTACTACCGCTACTAAGTACAGATTTTATAACTTTGTCGATAGATGGCATTTTTTAACGACTATTCATAAATTTCTGTCCGACTATTTTAGCAAGAAAGTTCCCATTCTGAAGCTATAACTTAAATATTCAATAAATTTAGTATATACAGGGTGTTTCAGAAATGGTGTGCCAAACTTCACAGGTTGGTAGATGAGACCATTCTAAGCAAAAAAGCTAGAGAAACGTTTTTCGATTTGAGGCTTCATAAAAAAGTTATAGCCGTTTAAAGTTTTGTGATGTCACTTCCTGTCTGGTACGACGTCGGCTTAATTCAAGGCGAATAATGTCACGTGACGCGTACGCGTTGCTAAAAATAATATTTTTAAAAATATTATTTATGACTAAAAATTTCTCTCTAATACTCATTTACATAATTTAAGATTAAAATTATTTTTATTACAATTAAAAAATAATAATTTACAGCAATTGTTCGAAATGGCCACCTCCAGCAGCGATGCATACTTCACAACGTCTTTTCATTGATATCCGAACTCGTTCAAAAATTCCAGGAGTATTTCTTATACTTTCACAACTTTCTACAATACGATCATGGAGAATTTGAGCATTTGGAACTGGGGATTTGTATACAAGAGCCTTAAGGTGTCCCCAAAAAAAGAAATCCAATGGATTTAAATCTGGTGAGCGTGCCGGCCAGTTAATGGGTCCTCCTTTACCAGTTCAATAATTAGGAAAAGTAGAGTCGAGAAAACTTCGAGCACTGCGGCTAAAATGTGGTGCGTCGACAAAAGTATTTTATGCATCGTGCATAAAATACTTTCGTCGACGTCTAGTGAGTGGGACATCCTCTAGCAAGGGGTCAAGGTCATGCTCCAAAAAATGTCTGTAATTTGTGCCATTGAGTGTTCGTTCCAAAAAACAGGTCCACTAAGGTGGACAGTGTTTCCAAAAAACAGGTCCAATAATGCCTCCCAAACGTTACATCTAAACTGGTGCTGATGCCGAGATTTAGTAGTACCATGCGGATTTTGGTCTGCCCAAAGATGATTGTTGTGAAAGTTCATAATGCCATCCCTTGTGAAATTTGCTTTGTCAGTGAATAAGTGGTTTCTACAGCGGTGCCGTCAACCTACGTTTATTGGTTGTGTCAACCAATAAACGTAGGTTGACGGCACCGCTGTAGAAACCACTTATTCACTGACAAAGCAAATTTCACAAGGGATGGCATTATGAACTTTCACAACAATCATCTTTGGGCAGACCAAAATCCGCATGGTACTACTAAATCTCGGCATCAGCACCAGTTTAGATGTAACGTTTGGGCAGGCATTATTGGACCTGCTTTTTGGAAACAGTGTCCACCTTAGTGGACCTGTTTTTTGGAACGAACACTCAATGGCACAAATTACAGACATTTTTTGGAGCATGACCTTGATTCCTTGCTAGAGGATGTCCCACTCACTAGACGTCGACGAAAGTATTTTATGCACGATGCATAAAATACTTTTGTCGACGCACCACATTTTAGCCGCAGTGCTCGAAGTTTTCTCGACTCTACTTTTCCTAATTATTGAACTGGTAAAGGAGGACCCATTAACTGGCCGGCACGCTCACCAGATTTAAATCCATTGGATTTCTTTTTTTGGGGACACCTTAAGGCTCTTGTATACAAATCCCCAGTTCCAAATGCTCAAATTCTCCATGATCGTATTGTAGAAAGTTGTGAAAGTATAAGAAATACTCCTGGAATTTTTGAACGAGTTCGGATATCAATGAAAAGACGTTGTGAAGTATGCATCGCTGCTGGAGGTGGCCATTTCGAACAATTGCTGTAAATTATTATTTTTTAATTGTAATAAAAATAATTTTAATCTTAAATTATGTAAATGAGTATTAGAGAGAAATTTTTAGTCATAAATAATATTTTTAAAAATATTATTTTTAGCAACGCGTACGCGTCACGTGACATTATTCGCCTTGAATTAAGCCGACGTCGTACCAGACAGGAAGTGACATCACAAAACTTTAAACGGCTATAACTTTTTATGAAGCCTCAAATCGAAAAACGTTTCTCTAGCTTTTTTGCTTAGAATGGTCTCATCTACCAATCTGTGAAGTTTGGCACACAATTTCTGAAACACCCTGTATATAATTTATTTTCAGTGCTTATATAATTAATCGTACTCTAATATTTTCAGAAACGTTAAATTATGATTGAACTTTTTATATAGACTACTGTATATATAATATTTATAATATAATATAAGCATATAAAACAAATTCAATATTGTATTTAAAAAAAATTTAAATACATGAATTTAATCTTACCATTATTAAAATATTTTACTTAATTTTTTGGCTTGATATTATTATTAAATTTTTAATATAAAGCAAATTAATGTCAATAGATGGCGCATTTAAAATCTTAAGCAATAAAATTGAATTCAGACGTAAAAGTAAACGGATTAATTCTATTATGTGCTTTGTATATTAATTCAACTAATTCAAAAATTATTATGTATAAATAGATCAACCCCATCACTACGTAGCAGTAGGGTAGTGGTATCGTTTCCTTCTACCACGCTAAATACGCAGGTTCGAATTGACCCGAGGAAATTCGGTGATGTTTTAACAATTTTTCCGATAATGCATGATGACATATGTAGTGGTATTTCTGAGAATTTCCTTGTAGATTTATTTTAAGTTTTATTTCTTTTATAAAACAACCTCGATTATTACGCAAATAAATGAAATCGAATGCAATTTATATTCAATAATTTTTGTATACTATCCGATCATAATGCCAGTGGAATAAAGTTATAACACAAATTAATTACAGCTACCTGCATACCATTCAATAAATTGAAAAGTTTTTAAATAAAAATAAAATGTAGACCAACATAGTCTGTTCCAATTTGATATTATATATACAAATAAGTAATGCAATTTAACATTGAAGATCAAAGCTAATTTCTTTTGTATGAATTGAGGTTGACAGTGTTAACAGTTTTGATATTAAAATTCGCATTAACTGTAATTTAAATATTTTTGAAATGCATTTAGGCCGAGAATAATTATCAAAAAATCAAAAATATCTCTCCATGTTTTATGTATTCAATCTATAGAATGGAAACTTTTAATTTTTAATTTCTGAATATTTGTCAAACATTAAATTTTGAAGCAATACCACTACCTATGAAAAAATTTTTTAAATTAAGTCAAATACAGATGAGAAAAAAACGATGTTTGATATAATTTAAGAGAGTTATTTTTGTTATTTTCTTAAATCACATTCAAATGGTTACTTTTAGTAAGTATCCTACTTTCTTAGTTTATTTTATATATATTACATATTTTTATAATAAACACCATTTACCGTATTTTTGGATGGAAATGCTTTAAGAAAGGCATACATTGTAATCAGAATATTATAATATACACTGTTGAATATATTCTTTATTTTGTTATTGTTGAGGTTTGGAACGCGCCCGTACAGTGCATTCAAAAAAAAATTTTTTCCGATTAACAACAAAATTTTATTATCTAGTCCATAGATGGCACTCTTTAATTCTTTGATTTAGAGTCCCTAGATTTATAGAGTAGCGCACCCCGACTTGCAGCCGCCATTTTATATCCTTCTGGCCGATTGTTCGCCATACAGTACTATAGAATTTTCGCAAGAAATACTTAACTCGCATTCATACACCATATTAGGAAAAGAAAATGCATTTAGAAATTTAAAAACATGCCAAAGAATATTAAATAATGCATAATTGTTTTAGGAAAAATGTTTAACTTGCATTATTCGTAACGAAATTAACACATTACTTTTTACTGTCTTCACTTAAAGACAGTACATTTTTTTCTTATGTAAATATTTACTTCGTACAAAAATAAAGTTTTGTTTAGCCATTTATTTTTTTTAATTATAATTAATAACCACATTTATTAAATCACCAGAAATTAAGTACACTTATTTTTCTTTTATATTTACATTAATATTATATTAGTATATAAGTTTATTTATTAATTCCAGGAGTGAATTTAAATTTTGCTATCCGTTTCTGTAAAGTGCGAACACATGGATATGGCAAGTTCTGTTTCCTGATTTCTTCATAACCACTTCTACCACAAGATATGTATAATTTTAATACATTGTTAACAGTCTTATCAGACCATGTAAAACCCTGCAATGATTGTTTTAAAAGAAATCACATTTGATCACTGTTGTCTATTTCAAAAATTCATGTAATTGTTTTTCCAATTGGTGAATTTTATTATAAGATGTCTTTAACTCGCTTTTTTATTTCCTCAAACGATTTTAATATAGCATTGCTTTATCCAATATGTGAACGTTTCATTGAATTATTTCTACAAATCGATAACTATCTCCGATAACGAGCATTTTATGCGTAAGCTACGATGTTCTATTGGATTATAATTGATTATTATAATTCTGCTGACATATTAGAAATTAGATCGCGGGTCTTTTGTCGTAAGAGCGCGCTACTACGATAAACTTTCGGACTGGATAAAAATGACGTCGTACCTTATATGGGTAGAACGAAAGAAAAAGTTTATCTGTATGCAGAGGACCCACACTGTTTAACCTTTTAAGAAATGAGAAAGACCCTTTAAAGGAGGTGGAGAAAAAGGAGTCTAGAATTCCAGCAGAGGATATGCAAACCCATCAAGATTTTATACATAGGAGTAACAAGGAGAACACTGGCCCAAAGATTAGAAGAGCATAAGCAGAACATAGCCAATGGAAAACTAACTACGGCATTATCCATAGAATCGTACAGCAGGGACCTAAGAATAAAATGGGAAGAAATCAAAATTATTAAACTGTTCAATCCCTTAATGCAAGCTCTAATTACAGATTCCATAGAGATACTGAAAAGGCAGAAGACAGAAATAATTCTGAATGATAAATCGATGACAGAACCCCTTCCCATGGAAGTATGCAATTGAATGGACATCTATATAGAATGGCTTAATCTCTACATTCCATAACCTGTTTTAACTGTTTTTTTTAGGTTTATTAATTTTAATAATATGTATGCATCAAATATTTAATTTATACTTATTTTTTATTTATATATTATTATTTTCATAATTCTAATCAGTAACCATAGTAACCACATATTATTCTATTTTGCACATTTCAAATTATTGTTCTATTTTTTTAACTTCTAGCCTGGTGATGGCCTAATGTCAAAAACATTTGTACTTAAAATAAAGGATCTTAATTGCTAGTAGTGCTATTTATATTCTTTAAAGTTTTATTATTAGATATATTACTTAGAAATTTAGTAATAAATTTACAGAATGACAGAATTCTACTATCTTTATACTTCTTAGCAATGATAAGAAACTTAGAGCCATGTTTGAATGCAGTGGTATATATACAACATCCTAGTTTATTATTTTGTATACAACATCCTACTTAGAGACAATAATGATAATATTATGAAATATAATAGTAGAACAAGCAAGAAATGATGGGATAGGATTATACAACATTAAAATGACATTTGATACAACAGATAGAATATGGTTTTATGCCAAAAACCCTATGAGAATTATTATATTCTACAAGATAATGCTAGTATTATTAATTCTGTCCTACACCATGTATCAGCAGATTTTTTAGAAAGTCTTAATATTATCAAACACAGTAAAGATGTATATATGTATATATATATATATATATATTTTATAAATCTGAAATGCCTCAGCACGTATGTGTGGTTATAATGCAAGAACGGCTGAATGGATTTTTATGAAGCAACTTTTGTTTGTTAGAGAATTTACACAGGAAAACTTTAAGGCAAGTATTGATTATTAGAAATTGATTTTATATATTGTAATTGGCATAAATTACTTCATATAAAATCTAAGATGGAAGATTGATGCTATTTGAGCAATCTCATTGGGTTACAGTGACCACGTGACCTATTAGCTGGCCAATATCATTGGATTACTATGATCATGTCTTTGGTAACTGAGTAGTCTCATTGGCTCGTAATAGCCACGTAATTGTTTCCCATGACTTCAATAAGACTGTTCAATTACTAAATTAATGGCAGATATTGAGTATTGTGCTGTATATTATTTTGTTAAATTATTGAATTTCAGATTTCATGTTAAAAAGTTTTTAAAGTTTTTTTTAAATCTTTCTCCAATTTTCTATTAATTGCAGTTTACATTGCCTTATTTAGCTGTAATATATTTAAGTTAAACTTTGATTAGGCTTAGTGAGCATGTGTTATTAGCATCCATAGCTATTAGAGATATCTAATATTTAGTTTTCTCTAATAGTATTTATAATACCAGTAAATACTATTTACTGGTTGATATGGTTGATATTTACTGGTTGATATGGTTATGATACTGACAATCTTAAGAGGCATTAGGAAATACGTTGGTTATTTTATAAAAATTGATTCAGCCTATCTTGCCTTATAATTGAACATACACGCACAAGTATTTAGATTTATATATATGTATGTATATACATATATACATATAAATCTAAATACTTGTGCGTGTATGTTCAATTATAAGGCAAGATAGGCTGAAGTATGTATTCAGCCTATCTTGCCTTATAATTGAACATACACGCACAAGTATTTAGATTTATATATATGTATGTATATACATATATACATATAAATCTAAATACTTGTGCGTGTATGTTCAATTATAAGGCAAGATAGGCTGAATCAATTTTTATAAAATAACCAACGTATTTCCTAATGCCTCTTAAGATTGTCAGTATCATAACCACGTGCATCGATGTCCACGTGTGAAGAAACGAAACTGTCACTGCCATAGCAATGCAACAATTTGACTTACAATAATGGAATTTTATAAAAATTTTTGAATTATTTATGCGACTACAGATTTGTTATTTAATCTATCAGCATTTTTCAATCTGTGATTATTTCATGATTTTCACTAATGTAAATTTTTATTCTGTATAAGAATCTGTATTTGAGATTAATTCATGTAGTTCTGGATACTCTTCATTTGAGATTATGTTGTTTCATGTGTTGTTTTGATATAAAGTTTTCATACATCGTACAGTTGTATAAATTTCATAATGCCACGAAAAAAAAGGAACTCTTTAGGTAGATTAATTCCTCCTGCTAAAAGATTGCAATGTGATGTTCTGCCCCAGGTGCCGGGTGGCTGCCATTTCTGGGTCGACCCCCCCCGCATCTTGTCTTACTCGTTGTTTAAACTAGATGATGATATCCAAGTAAATGTCTAGTCCGGATAATCACTCCAACAGACAAAGAAAAGTATCCATTAATCAAAATTTATTTAACTGAACTTATTAATACAAAACTTACTTTACAAAAATTACACATGCATTAAAATGGTCCTTCCACTTATGGCCAGAAAAACAACAACTGCAGTCCACATAGGTGTGGAGGTAGAACGTTGACCAGTAACTTCAAACAACAATCGAGAAGGACAGTGGTATAGACCTCTATTGTAGATGTTATATTTAATATTATTTACATAAAATTTCAATACTTGAATAAAAACCTTATTACAAATCATAAATAAGTAGTATTTTTTTCCTTTTTAACATAGATAACTAATTAACCAATTAACAAAAGTTTTACAATTAATGATTAAGGAAAAAACAAAACTAATATCTTCCAGAATCGGGCTGCACCTGGACAAGATGGTGTTGATATAACACTCCCTTGCTCCGCACATTCAGGTATTCCTGTATTTTTTAAATTTATTTCACCAACAAAATTTCGTTTGATTTCCAGTTCCTCACAGCATTTAACTCAATAAAATAAAATATTAGAAGATTGAACAAATTGACAGAATTCTAATAGAGAAAGAGAGACAAAGAAGGGAACATTCGAAAAGACGCATATTTGAAATAGAAAACATATCTAGATAGGAAAGATTTTCAGAATACATTTGAAGACAATCCTGAATGTTATCTAAAAGGTTATAATTTATGAAAAAAGAAACTTAAGTACAATGCTGTGAACTGCCCGAGCAACACCGGGCACGAGTCTACTAGTTATTTATATTAAAGATACAGAAACTCTTAGTGAACATTGAAAGATATTAATTAACATGGACTTTTATGAATGTTCACATTTTATTTTTATTCTTTCTTCTTGTTAATATTATATTATTGTTTTATTCTATAATATATTTTATTTATAATTATCTATAATAGGAGTTGGGTATAACCACCAACATTGGTGAGCCTGAGAATAAGGAACGCAAAACCTGATCGAAGTGGATTGACGAACACGTAGTCGACGGAACAAAAGTGCACCAACACCTGAAAATCGAATTGGCCATTTTTAAAAACTGAAGTTTTTCAAAGCGGCCAATCCGCCAACCTGTCAGATATTTAAAAGTATTCCACTGTAGTTATCTATGTACGGTTCGTTAGCAAGACATTGAGCTGACTACGTTGAAGATAAAATACCAACCCTACTTATGATATGATCATACCCTATAAAATCAGTATTTTTATTTGACATATAGTAGGACCCCGCCAATGTAGTTTGACTTACATGTTGACCGATTATGAGAATTTTCCCCTTATTTCTTCAATCAGAATTGGGCCCGTGAAACTGCGCTGTGCTTCAGCCCTGAAAGATTATGATTCACTTCCCAGTATTCAAACTGTCAAAAGTTTTTCAAAAGTGATTCCGTTCGGCTTCCTCCAGGACCAGAGAATCCCATCCTTTGCATGATGTTTGACCCCACCAAGAAAATGGAAAGCCAGTGGCGGGCAGTGGGTCACTTGCAGTAAAATTTATCAACAAGACTGACTTATCATTTTTATATTTATTGAATCCTTATTAGTAATTTTAGCGTGCAGTTTTCCTTTAAAATTTATAAGAAAATAATCATTTTAATAAATTTAATATATTTAGTGATGGGCAAAATTGGATATTTTTATTATTAGCTAAATTGTTCACTATGTCGTACGCTAATATTGATTAGTTAGGTAAACAACCAATGGAATACTTTTTGTATTCCATTGATTTGAAGCCTGAACAAAAATATTCGATTATGTTCAACATTAATTTTACATTTTCTTAAATATAATTAATGTGTACACTTTATAATTAAAATAATTTTACTGAGCCTAATTAAACATTATAATTTATTTTAAATGTTGAATCACTTAAAACACAAAAATGAAATATGTATATATACATAAGGAACTTTTTTTTATCTTTTAAATAATTTTTTAAGTAAATCTTCCATTTATTTACTGCTACAAAATATAAATTAATGTAAATTCATACAATTACAACTTTTTACAATATAATACTGAAATATCATCACAATGTTTGGCAAATTCATCTATAGATTTAATTTAATGAATATTGGACACAGCTGAATAGAAATAATGTTATAAATTTAGATCAGGGGAAAAAATCTATTAATGCTATACATACAATTATATGCATTTTTTTTAATTAAGTACATATTTACAAATTTTGCTTACAGTATTATTAGCACTTTCCTCACTTCAACAAACTTTTGAAGTCATTGTAAGCATTAATGTTGAGACCCTTGAAGTTTAAATTCCATTTCCTAAATGGAAACAATCAAGTGGTGTGGGCTTTAAAGAAATTTTAAGTGGAGCTAAGAACAAATAATTTGTAACATTTTATGGTGAAATTTAATATTTATATAATGGTCCCATTAATATAAATATAAAATATAAAGAAATACATAATTTAAAATAATTCTAAGTAAAATTAAATATTTCATAAAAATATCTTGAAACTTAATTATGGTTATTAAACCATCTATTGGATTCTGAAAATTGATGTCTCATCCTCAGAAAACAAATAATTTTCTCTTTTGTTCAAATAAATGCAAAATGTCATGATAAAGATAGATTGAATCATTTTTTTCTATCATATAAGATACTTTAATTTAAAAGCTTTTCAACTGTCAAAAATATTTTTATTCAAAAAGTTCATGCTATATATATATATATGTATATATTCTTGTTCAAAAATTTCTATTCAATTATCTGATACATTTCATATATCATATATTGAAAGAAAAAATGAATTTTGCACAATTTGAGCAAGAAGAATTTTGTCCTTCTGTAAATATATCTATACAATATATTTTATTATCTACAATTTAGATTTTTCCATCATTTTATATACATAATCTAATAATCACTTATATATGATATTTTTTACACAAACATTTTGATTGGAAATAAAATAAAATGATGGTAAATTGAAAGCCTCATAATTTTATTTATTAAAATTGAAATCTTTTTTGTATTTTTTTCTTCTGTTTTTTTAAACAAATCACTTTTTAGAATACTTTTTAAATTTTAATATATTTGAATTATCAAATTTATTAAATTTATAATTTAGAAATATTTTTTGTGCATTACTATTATCTGATATTAATACACAAAATTAATATGATTTATATTGCAAGACATTATAATGTCTTATATATTTACATATTGTATATAATTTTCCAAACTATTTTATCAAGAGATTTAGTAAAAGATAAACCAGGAAAAAATATATTTCTATAATGAATTATTTCTTTTTTTGTATTTTTTCTGCCTTTTTTTGAAGCTTCTCCTTTACTTTTTGTTCTTTTTCATATGCTCTCTTTTCTTTTTCAAAAGTTGATTTAATTTCTTTCAGTTTTTTCTTAATCACAGATCTGTCATGGCTATTAGTTATTCCCAAACTCTACATAAAGAAATTATATTTTTAAGTATATTTATCTATGAATTAATAAAATCCAGAGATATCAACTTTTAAAAAGAAATGTCTGAATATTACATCTAATTCACAGCCTATCTAAAAATATCAAGTATTTCACTGGATGGCTAAGATTTCATATAAAAAAAAAATCATGCTTTCCACAATTTCATATACAGAATGAAAAGTTGTGAAAAAAATAAAAAACTTAAAAAAATGTTTCCATTGTTAGAAAGGGAGGAAAATACTCTATAAAATTTGAAAATTTTAAAAGATTTCATCGAAAATTGAGATATCATAATTTTAATTTTTTGCATATTAATTAGACTTAATTTTAATTATTGGTTGGCATGCAATTACAGGCAGAAATTAGTATGTGCAACACTTGAGGGATTCAATATGTCCTTATTTATAAAGCAGGATAATCAGTTGTATCAATGTGATACATACAGCTAATAAAAAAACTTATATCAAGAACAAACTAAAATTAACAAAGTAAACCTGAGAAATTTTAACTAATTGCAATGGATGTAAGTAAATAATATATTTAGTTTTACTAAGCTTTTATAAAAGTTTATATATTGGAACAATCTTCTTATATATTATAGTCTGTATTAGTTGGAATATCTGCAATAGTTGGTATCATGTTTAAAAATACAAAACCTACCTTTAAACGGCAGCTATCCAATTGGAGTAATGTCTGTCCATTGATATTGGCTTCTCTGAACTTTTGAACATACTGTTCAAGACCCATCGCTATTAACCACTGCCCAACCTGTGTGATTGTCCAAAGATGTATAGGACCACCTTGCCAATGATGGGGCTTTTTACTTCTCTCAATATTTATATGGTGAGGAATAATTCTTCTATGTTCTATATCTTGTGACTAAAATATATAATAAATATATATTATTTACAATAAGTTTATTTTAACTATTTTTAAATATAATTTATAGTTAAATTGTAATGCAAGTTATAACAGTTCCTAAATTATCACTTGTAGCCCTTTATAGCTTGGGCTATATGAAGCATTTTTTAAGTGTGTTGAAAATAAATTAATCATAACTTGTTAATAGAGTAAAAAAATGTGATTATTTAATTCAATTTTTAATTATAATACATAAATTACAATTTAAAAAATAATGATATCCACAAAATTATTTTTTATTTATTATATATAAATGACTATGATATCTATAAAATCTTTTTTCTATTAAGCTATAGATTTAGTTTCAAAATTTATAAATAAGCAAACCTCTAATATAAATATAAATAAATATATATATATAATTACATATTATTCAGCAACTATCATCATCTGAAACTATTTAATAATATTTTAATTTCAGCTCTGTTTAATATCTTATTAAATTCAGTAAATTTTCATTTAGTTAATTATTTCTTATTGAAATATCTTTAAAATGTTATATTTTCTTTATGGATAACATTGTCAATTATCATTATTCTCAAATAGACTAATAAATATGTACAGTCCAGTAAAAATTTAATTTTATAGATATTGAATGCATGTCATTGCATTTTTAAACAATATCTGTCTGTCACTAAGGTGAAATATAAGCAAAAGGGAAAAAATTAAATTATTCTTCATACAATTAAAATAATTAAATGCATTTTCCCTATTTATATTAAGGAATAGCATTTAAAGTAAAAAAACCAATAAATACATTAAAATAAAATACTAAATATTTTCTGCTTATAAGCAGAATACCTTTAAATATGGGTTTCACAACAAGGAAACTAAGTTACAGCTTGAATATATTTCCTAGTCATAAAAATCTGCATAGAATACAGAAAGATAAATACTAAAATATATTCAATCAAACTTTTATTCAAGTTATATTATATAAATTACACTAATATTTGTATAATTTGAATAAAAGTTAATAAAATGTTTCCATCATAACCATATATCATATGATATATGGTTATGATGGAAATATTTTATTCTATTATCTGTGTGTAAAAGAGTATTCTAATAAGATACAAGAGAAAGTGAATTATAAAGAAGTTTTTATTTTAAATATAAATATTTTGTAGTTTAAATCTACAGATATTAAATTTGTAAAAATTGCTACAATTGATAAAATCATGACTAAAGAAATAAAAGTACTGTATATAAGAAATATTGGGGTTTGATCAATCAGATTCCACTTGAAAAGCATTTTTAAATTTTCAATTAAAATCTTACATATACAGGTATTCCTCACTTAACAACCGAGTTCCGTTCTCACAACCTGATCATAGAATGAATTGGTTGGTAAGTGCAAGACAACACCAACCTGAGGGTGCAAAGGGTGCACCACACCCAGGCAACAACATTGATACGGCAGCAAGAAACAAATAGCTATATAAAATAAATATTTGATAATATATAGAAATATTTTAATCTATCTCTGAATATGAAAAAATTTTTGATACATGAGTATATATTTTTGGATGAATCTTAATCTTTCCCAATTTGTTGATCTACAAATTTATTTAACAATATCTGCAACTGTTTCAACTGGCAAAAGATCCTTTTCAAAGCTGAAAATTATAAATAATCATCTCCACAGCACAATGACTCAACAATTTAAGTCTTATTGGTATAAAGCAAATTTTTTTTTGTTTGTTTTTGAAAAATGCTAAAAATAACTATACAAAACTGTGTTTTGTATAGTTATATTGTGTTTGTGTTTTTAATAAGTAAGACATGTAACTTTTGATTTGCATAGACTGTTATTTATTGTAATAAATGCTACATGCAATTTCTTTTAGTTATTTTTTAAGGGCAGCCAATAAAATTTGTACCCAGGCAGCAAATTCCCTTGGGTATTTACTCTGGGTAAGCGAGTAACTTATTCATATATATCTAGAACAAGTTACTTTGCTTAAGTTCTCATGACTGTAAAAGCATTTATATCTTAATTATACACAAAGTATTTTTCTTCATCAGATTTTTGGAACTATGAGTGCGGGGAATTACATGCAATAGAAGTGGTAAGCAATGCATATGGGTGAAAATCAAATTTAACCTTAAAAACAAAGTTATAAGCTCGGATGTAAGTTTGAGCAGTCATTAAACAGGTAAGTCGTTAAGTGAGGAGTACCTGTTTTTATTTTTCATATCATAAAAAAGGAACTAGTGATATTGTCATAGTTAATGAATTTAAAATTTTTAAACTCAGTCATAATAATGTTATATTAAATTAAAAGCTGCTGCAGTTTTTAATTTAATATAACACATTACTTAGGGATTCTCTGTATGCTACAATGATTAGCAGCTACTCATTGTAGCATATAGAGAATTCCCAAGTCATAATGACTATGCATTTCTAATTTTTTGTTTAGATTATGAATCAAATTATTGAAGTTAATTCTAATTTTCAATCCATAATATTAATAGCTTTTCAAAAATAACAATAATACAACATTTAGTTTTTTTGATAGAATTAATTGGATTGACTTGAGAAATTTACTTTCATATACATATATAATGAATACATTATTATGCATATTTTCATTTCTGACTATAAACATAGTATTAATTCCTTTGGAGGAATAAAATAGAAGAATGTGGAAATAATTTGACAAGCTAACATTAATCTAGATTCCAAATACCACTTATCCATGTGCTCAAAAAATTTAATTTTATGAATTTATCAAATTCATACTTGGTGTAAATATCTTAACTTTTTTGCACTGATGTCAGAAATCATGATGAAAACTGCAATTTTAACTATTGCACTCAGCTATCAAATTAACAACTAGATCTTCATATATAAATCCTATAACTCTCTAATGAAACTTTTTGTTACCAATTTCAAAATAATGGGCAATTTAAATTACATAAACCAATAATAAGGTTGTTAGGAAAAAGTTGTATATAGGGTTATAATCAAAAAATTAGGGAAGTACTGTTCTAATTCATATTTTAATAAATTTTCTCCTGTACTCCTGTATTTTCTGGCTTTGAACTTTTATAAAAACAAATTCTATTATTCAAATGATTATTAAAAATTTAATGATATAAAATAATTTAAGAATATAATTTTTTTGCTTAGTCTCTTCACTGGCTATATAAATACACATTTTCAAATCAAATTTTCTATATATTACTTCCTTAATACTAAGATGTAAAAAATTGTCATATATGAATGATGCCTATATATGTCATATAATTAATATGTTAAATTATATTTAAGTACATTACATTTTAAAGATATTTAAACAAACAATTATTATATATTATTTATTAATATAACACAAGTGAATTATTTTCTTTTTGTTTTTAATAAAATAATTATAATAATAAAAACCATAATTAATAAATATAATAATTAAAGCCATAATTATATACAGATAAAATTGACATTTTTGAAGTTTTTTTTTAATTTTAACTCTCAGAACATTATTACAATTACAATCATTATTACAAACAAAAACATTTTAAGAATCACAGGTAAATATCTAACAAAAATTTTATAAAGATCGGAAGAGGTAAATATCTAACAAAAATTTTATAAAATTATTATTTAAAAAAAATAAAATAAAACCACAATAATTTCTATATTCATAATTAGATAATGTTTAAATCTAAAAAGTCATAAGATACTTAGAAAATTCAAAACAGATTGGCAAAAAGACAGTCTACAATATAATAACTACCTCACATAATTGTAAAATAAAATGAATTAATGCATACCATAATAATGTTTTTAGAATATTTTTACACACAAGTAAAATGAAAGCAAAGTAAAATATTGGCAATATTGAAACCAAAATCTAGCTGGAAATTTTTACATGAAAATTGAAATTGGAATTTTAATTTTGCAAATATTCACAATAAAAACATTTTCAACAAGCACAATACCTTCATAAAATGAGAAACAATTGTATATATAAAATGAAAGGCGATTGATAATAATTCTAAAGATTAAATTTAAATTATCTTCATAAATACAATTATATTTAAAACAATTCAGTTAAATTCAAAAAGTAATTAAATCAATAAAATATTTTTATTATTATTTTAGCTTTAAATTATTTTCAGTGAAAATTAAAATGATTAATGTGGTATTAATGGATCCATAAGATCTTTTGAAATTCATTAATAACAGATTTTGCTAGGGATAGATTAATTATATAAATATTAAAAAATATTTTTATGACAACAACAAATGATTTTAAAAACCTATTGGTTGTCTGAGTCCCTTGTTAATGTGGTTTTTCAAAGTCATTGTAAGATCTTACACACAATGTTTCAACTGTATACATTCAAATAATTACAAAAATTCTTTTACTTTATAAAACTTTAAAATAATTTACATTTCATATATCAGTATAATTATGAAATATGTTATGTAATAATTAAATAAAATTAATTCTATAATGTTGACTTTTGTTTAGAAATTGTTTAACCCTTTGCGCTCCTAAAAAAAATTTTTTTTAACGGTCTAGTGCGTCCATTTAAAAAAATTATGATTTTTGTTTTTTGCCATAATTTTTTTGCATTTTAATATTTTTCCACGAAAAAATTGGATTTTGTCGGCAATATACTGTTCTCTGATACTCTTTTTTAGTTTTGGATGAAGAATCAAAAGAATAAGAGAAAAAAAATAGAAAAGCAATTAAGACCTGTAAACAATACATATTTTTTCAAATTATTGGTGATTTCGGGCATCGGAGGATTAAGGACCAAAAGAAAAAAAGAAAAAAATACAAAAGCAATTAGGCCTAATTAGCATATGTAAACAATATGTAATTTTTCAAATTATTCATGATTTCGGGTATCGGATAAAAAAATTTTGAGAAAAAAAATGCGAAAGCAATTAGGCCTAATTTGCATATGTAAACAATACATAATTTTTATACGAAAGCAATTAGACCTAATTTGCATATGTAAACAATACATAATTTTTCATTATTCATGATTTCGGGCATCGGATAAAAACAAATTTTACATATTTACATTCTTGTTGATATTCCGCATCTAATAATACCAAATACTTCATAATTCTAAAAAATTTTTCCGAACTGATACTAAGGCAATTTATGACTAACATGATAACCCAGCTGTAATTTGATCTCTTCTATAAACAAACAATCATACTATCCCTCTCGAGGATGAAATACTGTATTCTACTACACAGATGTTTAAAATTATTGTTTATTAGCCAGCGGGTTATCACAGCTCTCCCCTCAGTCAACAATGTAACTAGCCCATATCCTGAGGTCACCAATTGACCTTGAATGAATGCTGTTTGACAATAATTATGCATCCCTGGTCTACTAGTTACTTGTTTCGACTGCAGATAACACAAAAATTATTGTTTAAATTTTTGTGTTATTTTTAAAATATAACTAATGTAAACAACGTCTACAAATTACTTGTTTCGACTGCAGATAACACAAAAATTACTTTATTATTTAAATTTTTGTGTTACATTCAAAATATAACTAATATAAACAAACAATCAGCTGATTTCGAAAAACCATTAGATATCATTATAACTAATATAAACAAACAATCAGCTGATTTCGAAAAACCGTTATTAACTAATATAAACAAACAATCAGCTGATTTCAAAAAACCATTAGATATTAACTTAATATAAACAAACAATCAGCTGATTTCGAAAAACCGTTAGATATTTGTAAATAAACAATCAGCTGATTTTGAAAAACCGTTAGATATTTCCCACCAGAGTCTAGGATGCCACTTCCGCGTCAATCATCAAGCTGTGGTATAGGTTGCTTTGTTTCGCTGATAAGTTAAAATTTATAAATTTTTAAATAAAATTAATTTATCGAATTTTATGTGTGTGAGGCCCACAAGCCCGAGGACGATGTTGACAGGCGTTGGCCTAAAGAGCGGTGAGAGATGCGCGTAAGGATGAGTAATGAGGTTCGGCAGATGGAACAGAGACAACGTTTAATAAAACAACTTCCTTTATTAGAGAGACTTTCGTTTCACAATTAATAACCCGTAACATGAGAGAGAAATACCTGAATTAACTTGAATAAAATAACAATGGAAATAGTGTCGTCTGTCCGTTGATGGATCTACACACAGATGTCAAAGAAAGTCTCTAGTCCACAACTTACACAGTTTCTAGTCCTTAATAGAAAGTCGTTGAACGAATTCTTAAGATTCACAGATAAAAAAAAGGGAGACGATGCACAGGTTGTAGTAGAATGATGATTGGCGAGTTGGTAGATTCATTGGGATCGGAATCTAGAAACGATCTCCTCGATACCGAAGTAATCTGTAAATTGCTGAGTACAAGGTAACAAAAATTGAATCAAAGATGATCAGACAATCCCAGGAGAGAACAAGAAGGAAATCTGTGAACGAATAAGAGCGTACGTACGAGCAAGTAAAAGAGCAAGCAAACAAAAAGAGGAGTGCCGGTCAAGGCGGCACGGGCTCTTAAATACTCGGGACCTTCTTCTGACCCTTCTCTCAGGTAGAGAACCAAATGTTTATTTTCTTCGAACTTTCTCCAGGCTAGATGTCATCTATCAATCGAACACTTGCTCAATCCCCTCGCGATTTTTCGTTATGAGGGTGAGAGTCGATCCGATGATCGAAATACAACACGATATATCACCGTAGTTCGATTTATTTATGTTAACAAACTGTCTCTCCCGGTCATTTAAATTCCTTTGTACATCTCTTGTTTCTGTTATTTTATTTTAATCGCACTACAGATAACACAAAAATAACTTTACTGTTTAAATTTTTGTGTTATTTTTAATTACACAAAAATAACTTTATTGTTTAAATTTTTGTTTTATATTAAAATATAACTAATATAAAACAAGTTTATCAGCTGATTTCGAAAAACCGTTAGATATTTCCCGCCAGAATCTAGGATGCCGACTTCCATGTCGATCGTGAAGCGTGGTATAGATCGCTTTGTTTCTGTGATAAGTTGTCAAGTGTGGTATAGGTCGCTTTGTTTCTCCAATAAGTTAAAATTTATAAATTTTTAAATAAAATTAATTTATCGAATTTTGGAATCTAGGACACCGACTTCCGTGTCGATCGTCAAGCATGATATAGGTTGCTTTGTTTCTCTGATAGGTTAAAATTTATAAATTTTTAAATAAAATTAATTTATTGAATTTTGTGTGTGAAAAAGTGCTAAAATCATATTTATAAGGGGCCAAATTTTCCCAAATTATAATTAATTGGATCAAGATATCTGTAAAAAAAAGTAAGAAATGTGGAACATGATAAAAGCAAGTCGGACAAATTCGGACAATCCGTTAAAACATGATAAAAGCAAGTCGGACAAATTCGGACAATCCGTTCTTGAATTTAAACATCATAGAGCAAGTTGGACAAATTCGGACAAACTGTTTTTGAATTTTTGGTGGTGCAAAGATCACAAATGTATTAATTGATTCGAATTAAATTGGAATTAAAGGGTTAATTAAAAATTTACTCAAATTATATTATTTATAAGAGACCAAACTTTCCCAAATTATAATTAATTGGATCAAGATATCTGTAAAAAAAAGTAAAGGTTAGGCAATTTGTGCCCCTTACATGTGTAAAAAAGCACTAAAATCATATTGTTTACAAGGGGCCAAACTTTCCCAAATTATAATTAATTGGATCAAGATATCGGTAAAGGTCAAACTTTCCCAAATTATAATTAATTGGATCAAGATATCTGTAAAAAAAGTAAAGGTAAACTAAGAAGGAAATGTGGAACATGATACAGCAAGTCGGACAAATTCGGACAATCAATTCTTGAATTTTTGGGGGCAGGGTTGCCACTCAAACAGAATACTAAAATTCCAATTTTCCAGGTTTTCCAGGTTATTTTACAAAAAATTACAGTCTTTTTCCACATTAATGTAATAGATAAAATTAATTCACAAAATAGTTAAAACTAAAGAATAAGTGAGGAGACAAGTTCAACATTAGTCACGTTCTTGAATTTTTGGCAGTTCAAAGATCACAAATGTATTAATTGATTTGGATTAAATTGGAATTAAAGGGTTAATTAAAATTTATTAAAATATCAACGTAAAATCAGGATTGGGTTCGAATTAAAGGGATAATTAAAAATTTATTAAAATATCGACGGAAAATCAATTAATTAAAAATTTATTAAAATATCGACGGAAAATCAAATTTTTGAATAATATGACAGAAATATGAAGAATATGATAAAATTTGAGATTTTAACCATTTTTTCTCGATTTAATCCAAAAATAATGAAGTTATTGGGTTTTAAACTTTGTCTCGGCTGCTAAGTTGTAGGAGCACAAGATGGGGCTGGCGTGTCTTGGCTATCGAGTTGATGGAGCAATAAAGGTTAAAGTTAAGTCTATACATAAACAACTAAACAATTGCAAATTTAAGTTTTCCAAAAATTTTTGACAAATTCAGAATTATCATCGTCAAAGTGAACTTTCAAATAATTATGTTGTTGTTGTTATGTGCCATCAAGTCAAGTTCGACTTCTGGTGACTGTGTGGACAAATTATCATAAAAACTAACTATTATTACAATATTATTATATTAAATTGCAAAAATATAGTGTCATCAAAAATTTCTGTGAATTCTGTTTCAGTTAGCTTGTATAATTTATTTATAATTGAATGACATATTTAATTTTTGGATTGAATTTTGTAGAAACACTGAATGTTTTAATTTTGGTTGCTGTAATGGCTTTGGATGTTCTATGAATACAATAAAAAATGCTATCTCACCGTGCATTATCCCAATCAATAAGATGATGACCGTGCAACAGAAAGAACAATGTGCAATATGATATGTGAATTCAAAATTGTTATAATAGTACAATATCTGTTTTGTATCATATTTATGGATAAAATGTACTTACAGATGATCATTATTCACTTGCTTAATCAGTTTAAAGAAACTGGAAATGTGGATATCAAGAAATCTTTGGGTTGATTAAATCTGAAGAGAATATGGAACATCTGAGATAATTGTGCTTGCATAGCCCAAAATGTCTCTCTCACCACATGGAGCTTGGTATTCCTAAGATAATCATCCAAAATGTGCTACATAAATGTTTGAGATTGCATATCTACAAAATCCAGCTCAATTATGAAATGAAGCAAGATCATTTCAAACTAGTTCATGCTGAATGAAATAGGCAATGAAAGTTATTCAAATGCTCATATGCTTCATATTTAGTGACGAAGCAACTTTTCACATAAATAGTTGTGTTAACCACTACAATTTGTAAAATTTGAGGGTGATGGTAACCAAATGAAATTTCCAATACTTTTATGGTCTCCAAAGATAAATATGCAGTGTGGATTAATGTATTATCTTGTGATGGGCTCATGTCCAAGTCACACATGCTCAGATATGCTAGAACTTTTTCATCAAATTGATGGCATAGAAATGAGAGACGTGTGTCATTTCCCATCAAGATGACACCCCACTCCATTAAAATCTTGATGTACAAACTTCACTCAAGAACAGATTCTATGATTGTTAGATTGGAAAGTGTGGTCCAGTTTTCTGTTGATTGTAATTGCTATCTAACTTTGGCATTTCCTTTTGCACAACAAAAATCAAGCTTTTGTATTTTTTTTGAATGTGTTTATTTCTCTACCAGTTAGCAGGCTAGCAAGAAGCCCTAATCTAACTCTTAGATTTTATCTTGTAGAGCTTCATTAAAAACATAGTTTGTGTAGAGAAGATTTGGAATCTAAGTCATTTGAGAAAGAGGATCACTACCACTATGAGGATTGTTGTGCCCAAAATAATTGAGCATACCTGATAGAGATTAACTATCATCTAAATGTTTGCCATTCAATTGGGATGCTCATATTGAAACATTTGAAGTTTTTCTGTATCATATCAAATGAAACATTTTCAGTATTTATTGCATTTTTTTGTTCTCTTTCAAACAATATAGGCATTTTTTTGGATTTTATATTTTTACAACTTTTATGTATATCAGATTGGGAGAGAGAATTTTTTTATGAAATTTTAGACATCCAACAAAACAGTTGATTTATTTTTAGATAGCAGTGAGTCTTCTGAATGAGTCATAAATGAAGAAATTTAACTCAAATTTTCAGAAATTATTTATAAAAAAACCATGAGTTATGTAACTTCTGTTGAATGAAGTTACATCATATAATTATTAAAAAAATTACATGAATTCATTGAAATATTGTCATTTTTATTAATATTTCATATTTATTAAGTTGTTCATGTTTCATCTATACAATTTTAGCAGTATTTTTATAAATTTTATTTATATCAAAAAAATCCTAACATATACAAAAATGGTCTCATCTCGTACATAAATTTGTACATTTATTCAAAATTAGTGTTTATACAATTTCATATTATTTAATTAAATGTTTGTGTTAATATGAATATTTATTTTTCAATAACATATTTATTATTAAATTTTTTAATACAACAAATAATAATTTCATTAATGGCTTTTTATAAAAATGAGTTTTGGATCTTTTAGCATTTTGATATATTAGAATTTTTGGCCTTCAGGATTTGACTGTTGAGATTATATCAATAATAGAATTCTAAGACAAAAATCAAAACATTAAATATTACCTTTGAGATAGCACCCTCAATACTTTGGCTAGACTTTTTAAATTTTGCTTCTTGTAGAATATGAGATTGATCTATAAAATTTAATTTTATTCACATTTTATTTATAAACTGAAATTTTTAATATTTTTTAACTAGCAAAAAAATTTTTTAAATAATTATGACAAATACTCTCAGTATATTATTTGCAGAATATAAATGCAAGATCTTTTTATGAATTGAAATATTCTTACCCCCTCCTTTTTGAATTATTTCTACAGGATTAGTTTGCTTATGAGATATAACCATTTTACTTGGAGTAATATTTGATTCAGAAACTTTAATTTGATGCATTTCATGTGCTGTTTGACTTTCATTGAAACTTTCCAATGGCTGAGATTTAGCTACTGATGATTTCTCTATTTCATTTAACTCCTGTTCACTATCACTTCTCCCTAAAAAATTTATTATTATTATTATACAAAAAGTAAATTTAATGATTTGGTAAATTTGATATACCTTTGGTTTGCCATTCTAGCACAGCAATTTTGATTTCTTCAGCAAATGAAAGTTTTCTTTCTGCATGGGAAAAATTTGTTCCACTTGGTTTTGGAATGTTAATGGGTTGAGATATCTTTACTTTACTACTTGAAGCAGCAGCTAAATTTCCTGCTGCATTTTGTAACTTAGGCTGTGTTTTATCATTAACTGCATTAATAGATTCTAAATATTTTTCAGCATTGGACATTCTTCTTTCTTCTTTAATAGAAACAGGTGGATTATGACTATCTTGAGAAACTGATGATTCATATCTATAAAAATTAAATATGTTTTGTTTCTTCTTCACATTTCATTTTTAAATAAAAATGCTTACTTCTATAATTTAATTAAAATCAACTAATTTTTCATATTTTTAAATAATAATTTTTTGCTTCAGTTATATTTATTCTCTGAGAATAAAACTAAAAATTAATATTTTTTATGTTTTATATCAGATTTTAGATATAAAATATATTCTATGATTTTTTTTTATATTTCAAATTTTTTGCTAATATACTTTAATGTTCTTTATATGTCAAGCTGATTTGAAAATTAGAATAAACTTATTTAAAATTTGGTATTCAAATTAAAATAGAACTGAAAATGGACTAGGAAAAGATTGAAAAATATTCATCAAAAGTTATTAAAAATTTAATTTCCTGTTCAGTGTTACCTATTATTATTTATATGAATAACAGGATCTATAATGAAATTATACTAGATTGTATGTGTAAAATTATATAATCTAAATTAGAATAAAATAAAACTATAAAATTTTTAAGAAAACATTTCTTACCTAATGCTGCTATTTTCACTTTCTTTCTTTGAATCATCTTTATAATTCTAAAAAACAAGTTCACAGTTTTTACTTTTAACTTTAATACTTGTTAATTTTTTAGTTTAATTTACCTTTGATAGTAAAGATTCTTTCATTTCTGGTGGAAATTTATTTTCTTTTTGTGTAATTTTATAAACTGGCTTTTCATCAATTGGAATTTCTTGTTTTTCAATTTCTTTTTCAGACTCCCCTTTAATTGTATCAATATTTAATATTCTGCTCTGTTCACTATTTTCTTGACTTATATCTGTACTGTCATCAGACAATTCACCATCTGATATATCTACTTCAATTTTTCTAACTATAATTATAATAAAATTCTCATTAAAATTAAGTTTTACCACATAAAATGAAATTAAAATTAATAAAAATAATTTATTCTAGAACTTGAATAATTAAGTTTTAGAAGTTTATCATAAAGATTTAATACTTTTTAAATTGCAGAAAAATCAGCACTATCAGCAGGCAAATATATTTATTGTTAAATTACTAATAGTATATTAGTTATATTTTATTATTTGAAAAATATTAGTATTTTGTTTATTATTTGAAAATTATAAATAAATTTTCTTGACTATTAATAGTTAAGAATATAAAATCAAAGAAAATGAGCATTTTTAACAGTGTTCATTTTCTTTAGTTTTATATTGTTTAAAATAGTGATCTAGAATATAAAAGATAATGAACTTTTTGAACCTTTAATACAAAAAACCTATGTTAAATCTGCAAAAAAACAATTTAGATGAGATATTACATAACAGTAAATTGAAAACTAGCACAAGACTGCAGAAATTACTTTATTTGACAAACGTTTTCAACCTTCCTTCGGGGTCATCATCAGATCTAATCAAATTATTACAAGACAAATTTATTTATCTAGAAAATTAGAATAAGTTTATCTTGTAACAGTTTGTATTAAACCTAATGATGACCCCGAAGGAAGGTTGAAAACGTTTGTCAAATAAAGTAATTTCTACAGTCTTGTGCTAGTTTTCAATTTACTGTTTTGCAATAGGGCAGAAGCAGAGAGATGCAAACAAATATGAGAGAGATTAAATTTTACTACAGATATTTTATAAATAAGATTCAAGAACATAAAAATCAGTGTGTGAAGCAAATGATCATTGAAAATGTACAAGCAAATATTTTTAAAATAGGCATAATTTAATAATACACATTTTAAAAATATAGATAAAACTTTATTTTTACATATACTATATACTGAATCCCCATTAATGAAGATTCAGTTCTTCAGAAAACCACACAATAAATAAACAAATAAACTATAAAAATAATGGGTTAAGTTCTTGGATCAGATACAGCAATATTTATGGAAGTTATTTTATAAAAACTTTTAAATATTTTTATTTATCATTTCGTATTCCTATTGACTGAGTGAAAATATTTCCATTTGAGTTAACTTTTGATGCTTATTTGTTTTTCCTCAATTTTATAAAATAAAAAATAGCAATATTAAAATTATTTTTATTTAAATATAAAATAAACCAATGTATTTTACAAATTTTTGTTAATTTCTAAGCTAAATCTTTATAAAAAAATCCGAAATTCATTACAAAATTATTTCCATCAATCATACTTATTTTTTTTATGAATAATAAATTTATGAATGAGAAAACAATAGTAATTTAGAATATTAAAAAAAATTTAGGTTAGTTGATTCGCATATTATTTAATTTATGGATTATTGATTTTAAATACAAATAGTTAATATAATATTGCTTTTTAAATAATGAGATATTATCATTTCATATCATCATGAATGTATTAAATTAATAATAAACAGTTCAGTATTATTAAATATCACAAAACTGGCAGATATGATTATCGATCATTTTTTAGCATAAATCAAAATGCAAATCTAAGTTAAAATTTGTAAATATTTGAGTTTGGTTTCAAAAGTTTAATTCTAATCAAAAAGCTGAAACAAACAGGAAACATTAACATATTTGAATTCATATGAATTCAATAATGCAAATAGAAATTAAATGTATATATAAAAATATAATTTCAAAATGGAAGTTACATTTCAAACTACATTATACTATTCTATATATTATAGTAATAGAGAGAGATGTAAACCCCTTATATAGAAGTTTTATTCAACCACTGTGTACATTATACACTCTCGAATTCCAAAATAAAATTCAGCATGATTTTTTTGCAGAAAAAGTTTAATATGTTATACAATTCCAAAAAGATCTCTATTTTATTTAGAAAATGAAGAAACAAGATAATTTTAGCCATAAAAATATAACAAGGATATTGGATTACAGCATTATTTATTTTTAATTAAAGTATAAGCAAAACAAGACTAAAAATTCAAAGTATAAGCACATTTTTAGTATGAAGTTTATTATAAAAAAATAACTGAAAACTCATCATAAGTCCCAAAAACAAAGCAAATAAATAGAATATATAAAAATGGAACCTATGTATTTAAATATAAACCCATTTAAACAAATACTTTTATATATAAAATAAAGTTTTAAAAAACTACCGGTATTTTTATAATAATGTTAAATTCATCATACTTTAATCACATGGAACTGCAATGTGTAAATAATCATTTAAAAAACATTCTAAAGGCTGTTTTTTTATAGGATGGTGTATTCCTAGTAAGTGTATTTTAGCTGTTATTAAACTGAGAGACAATTAATAAACTATTTTAAAAATAATCTTTAGAAACCTATATAATAAATTATTTGTTTTCAAAGAGATTTAATGATTAATTAAATAAATTCAATCATATTTTAAATTTAAGATGCAACAAGTCTCATTTCATACAAAAATAAAATTACTTTGATGCAAAATAAATTTAAATAAAAGTTTCTCAATTATATCTGAGTTATGAAAAGTGCATTTTATTTCCAAATTTTAAAAAATTCAAAAACGTACAAGAATTTTACACATTATGATAACAAATGATCTAACAACAAATGTAATATAGAAACAACATAATTGTTTAATGTTATTACAATATTTCAAGATGGCAGACGTTTTGCCAGAAATCCTATATTAAAAATCAAAAATTTATACACAAATCTCTGGAATAAGAAACTTTTAATTGGTTCAATTAATAACATAATATACAATACAGTAAACACTACATATTTAATATTTCCAGGTTCAAAATAATACTAGATAATTTACAATTAATTAAAACTTAAAAATATGTTTCTCTCTCAAGGAACGTTCGTATGCATGAATTGTATAGTAATACTAATAAATGATTTTATAACCTGTATATTGTTAAGAATTTAATAATAAAATATTAAGATAAATATTGTTAAAAATCAGTTTAATATAACTTAATATAATACCTGGCAAACTCTGCCTTGATTTATTATTCAATTCAATTTGTGCAGTCAACTGATGAACAAGTGAATCACTTGGAATTTGTGCTGGTAAGCCTGCTGTTTTCTGTGCTTCTAATAACTTCTGTTCTAAAATAATTACCTACACATAATAAAAGATAAATTATAACTATCAAAGAATATATTAAATTTTTTACAAAATATAATTATGTAAAAAATATAATTATTTCACAAATATATTTTATATGAAATAATTAATATTTAATTTATATTTTTTACA